>LBNU01005739.1:40970-51557 GCA_014162995.1 Artemisia annua | reverse complement strand
AATTTTTACATACCAAATTTTAGTTATTACATATTTGACCGTCCCAAATAGATAGTCTACATTTCATTTTCGTGATGTCTCAATTTATTAAATCAATAATAATTACCGTATATTTTTCTTAAACTATTTGTTTTTTTGTTGGAAAACAATTATTTTGAGACGAATATAGTAAATACATATGAGTACCCTAAATAACCGAACTAAGTTAGATCATTTAATACCTTGACACCTTGTACTTAGCGCAATAGTTTTACCGTTACCCCAAACTAAATTAACTTAGTATTTAGTTTCTTTCTTATGAAAAATAAATAAATAAAAATATATTTCCCAAAATCTATTAACATAAATGATTTCTAGCTAAAAATAAATAAATAAATAAATATATTATTTCACGATTTTTAACTATTTTTTCATTTTTCTTTGAAGTAATATAACATTATACTTACTTTTTTGAATAAACACTACTACAAAACCAGGCTAATGCAATGAAAAATTGCAACGGTAGATTTCCGTTGCAAATTTGCAACCGTAATGCAACGAATTACCAACCAAATAGCAACGACAAAGAAAATGGTTGCAAATCCGTTGCAAAATATAAAATAATTTCTTTTACATTTATTTTTATTTTTTCCATTGCAAATACGTTGCAAATTATAAAAATTTGCAACGGAAGAAAAAAAAATAAATCTAAAAGAAATTATAGTTTATTTTCCGTTGCAATTCCGTTGCAATTTTCATAATTTGCAACGGAATAGCAACTGAAGACAACATTTAAATCTAAAATAAATTATCATTTGTTTTCTGTTGCAATTCGGTTGCAAATTTTCAAAATTTGCAACAGAATAGCAACGGAAGACAAGTATTAAATCAGAAACAAATTATTACTGATTTTTTGTTGCAATTCTGTTGCAAAAATCTGAACTTGAATGGAATAGCAACGAAAGACGTNTCCGTTGCAATTTTCATAATTTGCAACGGAATAGCAACTGAAGACAACATTTAAATCTAAAATAAATTATCATTTGTTTTCTGTTGCAATTCGGTTGCAAATTTTCAAAATTTGCAACAGAATAGCAACGGAAGACAAGTATTAAATCAGAAACAAATTATTACTGATTTTTTGTTGCAATTCTGTTGCAAAAATCTGAACTTGAATGGAATAGCAACGAAAGACGTAATTTGAATATAAAAGAAATTATAATTTTTGTCCTTGCATTTCTACTGCAAATTTCAAACGCGTTAAGTTGAATTTGAAGAGTGACCTGAACGCGTTTAAGTTTAAGTTGACTTTGGAGAGTAATCTCATACGCGTTACGAATGCCAACTGTTGCTTGGTTAAATCCAAAAGCATCATTTTGGTAACAATAATATATGCCATAATCTTCATCCTCAATTAGACTTGCATCGTTTGCACCACTACTAGCTCAATTCGATAAAAACGCCATAAATCGAGCCGTTTTATCATATACCTCCTCGACTTCACTATCTGAATTTCCTTATTGATCTCCCGTTGAAGTACCAGGCATATATGCCGATTCCAAAGTCACCCCCTTTTAAATGTTCGGAAGTTGATCAAACAACCCAATAGTCCTATTTTTGGTCGTATGTTTATCCTTTTGCCCATTGCCATCTACACGACTCTCCTCTTGTGCACCAACGTTTTTATTTCGGTCACTACCCCCTCCTTCCTCTACGCCCACCATAGTACCTAAAGCTTCAAAAGAATTCAATGTAGTAGTAATATTAGCATCTTTTTTTAGCATTCATACCATTTGTTTTCCNGTCGTATGTTTATCCTTTTGCCCATTGCCATCTACACGACTCTCCTCTTGTGCACCAACGTTTTTATTTCGGTCACTACCCCCTCCTTCCTCTACGCCCACCATAGTACCTAAAGCTTCAAAAGAATTCAATGTAGTAGTAATATTAGCATCTTTTTTTAGCATTCATACCATTTGTTTTCCCTTGTGCCGTTTATCTCTTCTTATTATGTTGAATTGTGTATAGACCATGTGAGACTTCGAACCAATATGATTTCCGCATACATCTTTCCTTTCGGTCTTCACATTATTCAACACGCGCATCTTTGATGAATTTCTTTGAACATTGGTGTATAGATCATGTGCATAGTTGAAGTATAAGTGTCTAACATCAACGAGGTACCAACTTTTGTTGCAATAACACTCAACCCATCCTTTGTGAATGTAGTGATAGGAACTTCATGAAATTTAACCCACATCGGAATATTACACACTTCCTCCTTTATGATTAGCATGCATACTTGTTCCAGTTTTATTGATGCACGCTTGTTTTTTCTTGTGATCATTATCCCTCCCGTTTGGGAGGCAAACTCCCATGCCATGCTCATAGGCTTGGTAAACACAAACAAGCAACGACAGGACTAGGCGCTTCCACAAGACCGTTACAACAAGCAAATACGTGTCACTACCTCATTAGCTTAGAGATAGTGTTGCAACGTGCATGGATCATTCCATGCGCACATCTAGGACAAGGATGACACGCCACATGTCATTCTTGTCTCCTCTATTGGATGACCACCACGTGGACCATCCTCAAACCATAGATGAACTCCCAGGGAGGCATGATGTTGGAGTATGCTCGTGTTATAATAAATAATTATATGGCTAGACATATGTGAGCCTATGGGGTCACACACTTAAACACAGAGACACCATTTTATAGATTGTATTTATTGTATTTACAATACATAAATGACTACGTAACTCGGGATCAATAACGGGCTACTAATAACTAAGCTGGTACTTAGTTTATTGCATTGGACCAACAAATGGGCAAGCCCATTTTAAGGCCCCCATATGGTCGGCCATGGTAGGAAACAAGAGGGAAAAGAGCAAGGGGTTAAGTGTAACATTATTTGTTATAACCTCCTATTGATTTGGTTAGCTTGGGAGATATGATTTTTTCAAGCTTGATTTGATATCATGAGTATGATACGAAGAAAAAACGGTATATGGTAAAATGCTTATTTCAATAGCCTTGATATGAGCTTTTATTGGTTAAAATGAATTATTATATGTATGTCGCATTATTTGTAGTGGTTCAAAAACGTTGTTATGAGTTGTATCGTGTTTTACTAATTGTAATGACCGTTTCAATGTCTAACGCGTTTAATCAATAACTAGATGAATTTAATAATAATTAAACGGGGTTACGGGGTAGTTGACTTTACCCGGTGTATATTAGTATAGTAAATTATATAGCGGATTCTACCGAGTGACATAATAACTTTCGATTATGAAAAAATTTAGTTTTATATGTACAACTAATTATTGTTTTAGTAGTGTTTGTAAAATATATCTCAACAAAACTAGTTGTAATACCCGTGCACGCACGGGGTTTTTCCAGAAAAATTTAATTATATAGTATTATCGTTTAAAAACAGATAATCTTATGTATATTTTAAAAAGTTAGAGCATCAACATGTGCGAAAGTAAGAAAAATAGTTAGCAGAAATTATAAATATAATCGTGGCATCGACCTTGTATTGTATTTTTGAGCGCGTATCCTCATAATGTTATTGGGTCAAAGGTTCTTTGATCACATGAGTTTACACATAAATCAAATTTATTTTAAAATTTTTGTTTACTATGGACATATAAGAATTTAACTGTGAAAATTGTGATATAAGTACAACTAATAAGTATGCATGAGTTTTTCATTATGTATTAATATCAATTAATATTTTGTAAAAATTTTATTGGATGAAAGATTTAACTTATTTTAGTTGTTGTTTAACTTTAACTATTGATATCATGTTGTACAAAATGTGCGAGTTTAGTAGCACATAATGAGCATTGATGAAGTTAAAATATACTCCGTAAAGTTTTTTAAAAATGTTTTCTCGGCTATCCATATATAAACTTTAAAATGTTTTTAACACTCAGAGAATTATATTAAAAATGCAGTCACAAAAGATTTATTTATAGTGACACAAAATAGTTTTGAGATAGATTGTTTGCCTTTGAAACACAACTTGTTCATAGCAAATGACATTGAGTTTCAAAAGTTTACCATATGTTCACACTTTTTAAACTATGTCACAAAAATGTCAGATTTAGTCACACCTTATAGTCACTAAGACCTGTGTAACTACAAAAAAATGTTAGTTTCCTTATAGCATATTTATGAATTTTGCAGGAAAAAAAAATAAAAAAAAAATAGTGGCTTGCATTTGCCACTGTAGAAGAAATGATTAACAAAAAAAGAAAATTAAGTAAATTTATAAACATATGTTAGGGGGTGTTCTTTTTTAGGTTAGAATGTCTTAATGCTAAGAGGAATGGGCCCAAGCAATATAATAATATATTTTTTTGTTAAATCCTCTTTATGCCAAAGGTCATCAAAAGCTTAGTACTCCCCATTAAGTGACTTATATAGAGGTGGACCCCACACCCTCTTAGTCTAGAAAAAAAAAGAACAACTCCTGTTTAGTATTTTGCTTGAGAATTACTAAATTAAGTTTAGCAAGTTTTCCTCTAATGCGATAGCTTCCACAAAAAAAAAGAAAAAAAAAAAAAAAAAAAAAAAAAAAAAAAAAGTACTAACAGTATTACACAACGATTTTCAGAGCTATAAAAAATATAGGCTTTGTCCACTTTATAGGTTTTAAGATAACATTTCTTTAATTTTACCATATAATATTGTACCGTTGTAAGGCAACATCATTTATATAACTACGATTAGATACATCATAGATTCCATATTTGCTAAAATACAATGAACTATCATGTCCATTTATTATTGATAAAACACAAAAAATAAACTTTCACCCACTCTTTTAAAATTAAATATCTCGCAACCGTTAATCGTTACCGAAAAATCACATGTGATTTTTTCTTGTTGAAATTTTGAAGAAAAAGTTCGTCGAAGTATATTAGAAGGCATAATATATAAAGAAATTTAATTCTCGTCGCGCATTTGTTGATTTTCGGTTGCTTTGAAGGTTTAACCGTTTCAAAGATATATGTGTTTAAAAAGTGGGAAATAGTTTTTTTTAATTTGATGAAAAATGGATGGCTAATGATTTGTCATTGGATCCATGGCAAATATGAAATCTATATTGTCTTTTGTCTATACATACATAAAAAAAAAAACAGTAATAAAAAAAATAAAGACCAAAATGAACAATTTACAAAAGTACCCCAACAATTTTATTTTAACTAATTTTATTTTTAATTTTTACATACCAATTTTAGTTATAACATATTTGACCGTCCAAATTTGATATCTACATTCATTTGTATGTCTCAATTTGACTTAAAAATATCTATCTGTATCATTTTTCTTAACTGTTTGTTTTTTGTTGGAAAACAATTATTTTAAGACGAATATGTAATATCATAGGTCCCTAAATAACCGAACTAATAGTTAGATCATTTAAATACCTTGACACCGTTGTACTTAGCGCAATAGTTTTAACGTTCCCCAAAAAATTAACTTAGTATTAGTTTCTTCTTATGACTAATAAATAATAAAAATATATTTCCCAAACATCCTATTAACATAAATGATTTTACTTAAAATTAAATAAATATAATATATCTTTCACGATCTTTTACTATTTTTTCATTTTCTTTGAAGTAATATACATTATAGTACTTTTTGAATAAAGATACCTGTTATATAAAAGAGATTTACAGGTAATTTGAATACTATTGTTGCAAGATCAAGTGGAGTATGCGAAGTGTACCATTCTGCTAAAATAGCAAAATTGAACACTTTAAATTGATAAATAAAAGCAAAATTAGCTATTATTTTGCTCAACTCATCTCATAAATGACATCCAACAAATATAATTATATAACAAAGACGATGTGTCAGTTTATGAAAAAAAAAAAAGATTGAAGTATTTTTTTATAGTACTCTTAGTTGTTAATTTTTACATAAATTATATTGAAATTATACTTATGATTTTCTATGTTTTTCACTAAACTTTATAAACTTGATAAAACCTTAAACTTTTAACCCTTAACTGTTATATTTATATAAAAAAAACATATAATGTTTTGANTTAATGTTGAAAAGATCAAGTGGAGTAATGCGAGTGTACCATTCTGCCTAAATAGCAAAATTGAACACTTTAATTGATTAATAAAAGTCAAAATTAGCTTTAATTTGCTCAAACTCATCTAAATGACATCCAACAAAATAAATATATATAAAAACACATGTGTCAGTTTTGAAAAAAAAGAAAAAAAAAAGTAATTTTTAATAAGACTTTAGTTGTTAAATTTTAAATAAATTATATTGAAATATATACTTATGAGTTTCTATGTTTTCTACTAACTTTATAAACTTGATAAATACCTTTAAACTTTTTAACCCCTATACTTTATATTTTATATAAAAAAAACATATATGTTTTTGTTATTTATAAATATTATCATTAGTATATATTAAATTAATGTATTTGCACGAAATTATAAATATAAAAAGGAAAGCACAAGTTATTGTGGCATGTAAGTGAATACACGAGATTATACATATACGAACGACTCGTGTTATTCATCTTTATAAGATTAAGTAAGGATATCCGAAAAACTATTCCTTTTTATTATCAACATTTAATATTGACTCATATTATTCCTCTTTATAAGTTTAACCCGTGCATGGGTTTAAAAATTAAATACAACTTAAATTATTATTAACAGGAATATAAATATCAAAATAAATGTACGACCTCACGGGTTACAGTGAGATAAAAATAAATAGACGAGATTGTACATATAACAACGACACATATTTTTTCGAGGGTCATTATATGCTACAAAACATACATAATGTCTAGAATATGATATCAATAATTATCTTTTTACAAGTTCAGCCTAAACATTATGATAGTTAAACAAAGTCAAAATGCCAATTGCCCAAAAATTCATTCAAGGACCATTTTTGACAACTTAAAACAATTCAAGGACCTTGAATGATAAAACTCCACATTTTCAAATTACAGGGACTAGTTTTGCCAAAATTAGAAAGTTGGGGGACTAAAACTGCCAATTCTGCAAACTTTGCTTATTTTTCATTTGTTTTTAAACATTTTGCATTTGAGACCCATAAAACACGATCCTTGGATATTTTCATCATTTTGATGTGATTTTGCGTGTTTTCAGGTGTTTTGCGTTTCAGAATTGAACAAAAATGATGAGTGTTTGAGCACTCATCATTGGGCTTAGTTCATTAGTGTTGCCTTTTTGTATTTTGTATTTTGTTTAGTTTTCTTTTGTAACCTTTGTAAACTTTGGTTGGTAATGTATCTCCGTTTCGCTTGTGTTCCGATTTGACTCCATAATGTTACACTTTAGCCCTTCTCGGGTTGGGGTGTTACAAAATTGGAAAAAGTTTTCGGAGAATGAATCCTTATGCCCCTGAAATGAATGAGAAAACTAAGGTCTTTTTACTTCATAGGAATGGAAATGGAAATGAAGTTGGAGAAAAATATATAACACCATGCTATGTTGACGGAATCTATGCTTCTGATAGCCTTTTAGACCTTGACCTTGATAAGAACTTAATTTCTCAAGAATATGTGGTCAAACTTAACTTAAAATATGAGGTTTAGGAGAATGGAGATAAGAAATTGATAAGATGCTGTCTATGAAGTTGGTAGGAGAAACTGTGGATGATTCCATTGAAAAAACCAAAAGCTATGAGCTGGAGTTCTATGTTAACCCTGAAGAAGATGATGTGGAACCTGATGTAATATTAGGAAGAGCATTCATGAAACATACCAGAAGCATAGTCAACTATCAGTATGGAGAGATCACTCTATGGGCAGAAATAGATGAGGAGGGTGAAATTGGAGTGAATAATAGTGGTCATGGAAAGGAAAAACCTTAAACATCTGAATCATCTCTTGACACCAAGAGGAAGCCTTCTGGTTCCTACAAGCTAAGTGACATCATGTCACCAGATCATTTCACTGCTAAACACCAAAGTAACACCAAAAATGGAATTGAAACAATGCTCCTTTCTTATTTTTTTTTTCATTTCTATGTTATTTTGTCATATTTTGAATAAGATGTATCTCAAGCTTATGCTTGATGATTATGCCTCTGATAAGAGATGAATGAATATCTTTTGTGAATATTTATGATTGCTATAGTTGTTAGTTTGATTTTTACCAATTTTTTAGAAGATCATAGCACACTGTAAGAAAAATTGCAGAAATAACTGCCGACCTTTTCACTAAGGTCGCCGAACTTTTAGCGAGGGAAGCTTTTATAACTTAAACACTTATCAATTTTGACATACGCGCTAAAAAGGAAAAAACACCAAAAATACACACTAAACAAAAACCGACGGTTTTTCCAACCATCACAAGATCAGTTCCAGACATTTTCAAGATCAAAACCAAAATTTCAACACAATGAGGGTAAGTTTACACTTGTGTCAATCTTTTGAAAACTTTCTTAGGGTTTTGATGATCAAAAACTTAGGGTCTGCTATGATATTCTTAATTTTGGACGTTTTATGCTTAATTCTATGTTGCTTTACATGATTTTAGAGTTTTCCCCTTAATTAGTTATAGAATTATGATCACTAAGGATTTAGGGTTTTTCTTTGCCCTAATATAAACAATTGCGTATGCTAGTAGTATAATGTGATTGATAAAACATTTTCCTAGAGTTTGAGAAAGGATAATACATGTTCAAGAGTTACTAGAAAGATATTTTGAGGATTTGCCTTTGAATGCATAAACCCTTAGTGTATGATGCTTAACTGTTATAGATTGTTCTTATATGCCTAAATGGATACTTGAGATTGCTTATGAGATTTAAGAAGCCTAATAAGGATAGAATTTTGATGTAGAGATGAGATGAAATTGGTTCTTGACTATAAAACAGAGCACTTGTGTGCAGAACAATAAAACCACCGGTCTTGAGGGCCAAGACCGTTGAACTTTTATAAAAACCGCCGAACATTTTCATAATTTGAAAAATTTTGTCACGTAACTGCCGGTTTTATGCCTAAAACCGCCGCTTTTCTGGAAAAATTTGGTCACAGTATGCATGAAACTTGTTTAATTTATCATATTTATGATATCTATGTTTTCTAACAACTAATGTTGCTTGTTTGTGGATGTTTAAGACCAAAAATGCAGAACACGATGCTGAAGCTGGTTCTTCAAGGCAAAGGCAATCAAAAAGGAAGAGAGAATCAACAACTGTGGAGGAGGCATTGATGCCAGTTTTCTCTCATCCTCACCTCCTCTAGAGGACTTGCAACACTCAGGCAAGAAAATATTACAACAAAGTTGTTAATACAAATATCACCTAAAAACGCTATTTATATTTTATGATCTTTGCTATGTTTTGTTAATGACAAAGTACAAACTTTAGCTTATAAGTAAATCATCACTTTAGTTTTAAGTCTTGTATAAACTAGACTTTACATTTCTTTTTAAACATAACATAAGTTTTTACTTCTTTAAAAAGAAAGTGTCACATCTCATCAATATGCATTTATGGAAAGTTTATGTGTTTGACCATCTTTGGTTCTTACACATGTTTGGAAGCATTCCACATTGAGTCAATGCATGAAATAAGTTGATGTGACCTTGTTTGTCTTGGAGAGATTTATTACAACTTTGTGTGCAAGTTTTGTAGTGTCAGTTCTGGCGGAACCCTGGAGTTACATGGGCGGAACCCTTTTGAGGGTGCCGCCATTTTCGCCAGAGCTGATGCTTGTTTGTGTATAAATACCAAACTACTTGCAAAAAATCTCTCATCACTTTAGGACATATATTTCACATATCCTCTCATCTAACTCAGTAACATTTGACTTATGTGATTCTTTTATGTAGCAAAGGAGTTCACAAGTTCATCCAAGAAGTTACAAGTTTCAAATCATAAGTTGCCAGACTTGTTAGCTTTGTTATGTATAGACTTTGGTAGTTTATACTTAATTCGTATCTTGTGTAGAAGTGATCGGTTAGTATTTTAGGCCTTAAAATACATAGTGTGACGGGAGTTTTTGTACCCTTGTAAAAGAACTAACGGGAGTGGTTGTACCCTTGGTAAAGAACTCGAAATCTAGCTTAGTGTCGGTAAAAGTAATTAGGCGACGATAGGTTGGTTCTACCTTGAACTAGAACTCGGTATTTAGCTTTGTACCGGATAAACGTGTAAGCGATGAGTGTAAAGGTTTCTCCACGGGGAAAGGAGTTTGTTGACTAGTGCTTTAAACTCTCGAGTTGGATACTCGGGGCGTGGACGTAGGGCAAGGAAAATAGAGTTCCTTGTAGCCGAACCACGATAAATACTCGTGTCATGGTTTGATCGTTTCTTTCTTTATTCTTACTTGCTACTTATTATCTTTTAGATCATATCTTTGATAGTATCCATGCTTACATCTTTGATTGTTTGAAAAGTATATCTTAGATTATACGAAAGTTTTTAAAAGATAATTAACCTAAAAGCGGTAAACTATTCAATCCCCCTTCTAGTTTTACACAATTGGCATCAGGAGCTATGTTACTCAAGATCTTTAAAATATATTGTATTTTAAAACTTGGATCGATCCATGGATTTTGAAAATCTCAAA
>LBNU01005739.1:2759-34040 GCA_014162995.1 Artemisia annua | reverse complement strand
GATGATTAATTACATCATTTCTTGTCTATGACTTTCTAAAGTCATATTTTACGTGAAATGAATTTCATTCTACTATGACATATGCTTTGATTGTTGACCATTGTAGTAGTGTGATTGCACTATACCTTGTTATGGTAACATGTATATCTTGTGTTTTCAACACTAACTTTCTTTTGTAGGATAATTACTCATGTTTCCCTTTCTTGATACTCCGATTAAGGGGAGTAATATTCAAGGGGGAGTATGAGTGTTGCATCATTACGCTTCACAAAATGTTCTATACTTGTCTTGTGCGGCAACTAACCTTTCTTTTGTAGGTTCACAATCCATGACTTCTTCCTTGAAACTCCGAGTTAGGGGAGTAATATTCAAGGGGGAGCATGAGAATTGCAACTAATTCTTTCTTTGTAGGTTCAAAATCCATGACTCCTAACTTGGCACTCCATTTAGGGGGAGTATTTTCTAAGGGGGAGCACGTGCATAAGTTCCGCTACGCTACTCCTCTTTTTGTTTCGACAAAAAGGGGGAGAAGTTTAACTTGTTTTCATCTCTAACTTTTTCACTTCTTTTTATTATTTTCATAAAACAAGTTTTAAACTTTATAAGACTTAAAACGCTATTTATATTTTACGATATTTGCTATAAATAAAGTTTACATTTTGTCATCAATAAAAAGGGGGAGATTGTTAATACAAATATCGCCTAAAAACGCTATTTATATTTTACGATCTTTGCTATGTTTTGTTAATGACAAAGTATAAACTTTAGCTTATAAGTAAATCATCACTTTAGTTTTAAGTCTTGTATAAACTAGACTTTACATTTCTTTTTAAACATAACATAAGTTTTTACTTCTTT
Source organism: Artemisia annua (assembly GCA_014162995.1). Classification (NCBI taxonomy): domain Eukaryota; kingdom Viridiplantae; phylum Streptophyta; class Magnoliopsida; order Asterales; family Asteraceae; genus Artemisia; species Artemisia annua. The sequence continues at coordinate 33,182 of LBNU01005739.1, read as the reverse complement.
AAAAAGAAAGTGTCACATCTCATCAATATGCATTTATGGAAAGTTTACGTGTTTGACGATCTTTGGTTCTTACACATGTTTGGAAGCATTCCACATTGAGTCAATGCATGAAATAAGTTGATGTGACCTTGTTTGTCTTGGAGAGATTTATTACAATTGCTAAAAAGAGGGATTCTAAAAACAGGAACTGTTAACAACAAAATATTTTTCAACAAACGAATGATTACGCGCTCTATATTACTTCGGAAGGTTTGAGACGCCCCTACACGAGACACTGTATGATTATCATTCCATACGAAATCAATAGGAAATATCTAATCTAGGGCCATCTCGTATCTCTTCACTTTCACGTTTGCATTTCTTAATACCTATTAGCATTGTGCGTTGTATTGTCAAGTTACCACACGTGATCAATGTTTGTAGTACTATTTTCAACTCTACAAGAAGGAATTTAAGTCAAATCCTAATCACTTACTTTGATTTCACTTGACCAAAGCACAAAAAATTTGTTATCTATCTTTAGACAAATGAGAGAAAAGGTATATTTTCTTCATATATAATTGCGGGTTTGAATTTGAAGAACGTAAAGAAATGGGAAAAAGGTTGTTGAAACAACAACGTGTGGTGTTGGAGTCATAAAAAGAATCTTTGATAACGTTAGAAACAAAAGAAATCTAATAGAGGCCCCTACCAATAAATTTGTCTCCCTAGGATTTATCAAATCTGATCGGGTCCCTTTACCAACAGATTTGTCAATCTACATAGTTACTATTCACAAGAAAAAGTGCAACTTCCGCATTAATTTTCCAACTTATTGGCATTATATAGAAAGAGGAATATTATTTCATTCAAATTCTCTTAAGTTTATGTTTAAAGTTGTTTAAGTAGAATACTTTATATATGTCGTATATTGTGGCTTAATTACAAACCTTTATGTGTCATTAGACAAGTTACTTTGGTTTTTACAACTCTCCTTTAAAAGGGTGAGGGAATAAAACTTAAACCGAAGAGAAAACCAGTTTAACAAGCCAAGTAAATAAACTAAAAACCAAACTGTTATTAACCGGCAATGATTGGTTCAGCTCACTTTTATGCATAACCAGAATTTTAATAACTGAAAAGAAGTGTGTATATACATATTTTTCATTTTTATTTATAAAACGTGTGTTTAATGTCTTGTCTTGTGTCATGTCTAGTACTTTTTTTTATTTTTTTTTTTATTTTTTTTTTATTTTTTTATTTTTTTTAAAACTTTATGTTTCATTGTATTTTGATAGAACAATGACAAAAATATAAACACGAAATATTCTGCCACATTCATAATTTAAGTTGGTAAAAATTTTAGTCAAAGAAAATAAAAATCACAAGACAAAATAACGAGAAGTATGAATAAACAAAATTACCAAGATATACCAAAATAAACCAAAATATATGATAACTAAATATCAAAATAATATATATATATATATATATATATATATATATATATATATATATATATATATATATATATATATATATATATATATATATATATATATATATATATATATATATATAAAATTTTATTAATAAGAAGGGTATAACGATTATAATTTTAGGGGTGTGTATAACTTACTCCTCAAATAATACCCGTTTATCTCTTTGTTTGTTTCTCTCGCTCTTAACATTAGAAAGAATTACAACACTAAGGTGATGTTTTAATTCAACTTAATTGATTTAATATAAATAATAAAAAAAAATTAATTTATTAAGTCATGTAAAAACTGAAAAGTTGTTTGTTTTTCACTTAACAAAAAGAAATGACTTAAAATAAAAAGTGATAAAATTGAAAGTCTCCACATTAAGTCATATGTTAATTAACACGACTTAATGAAAAAATTAAACAAACCGCCCCTAAGTCTATTATTTAAAATGCACAGAGTGTGTTCATATATATTGTTTGTTGATAATATTATGTGTTTTGAAAGCTAAAATTGATGAATGGAGAACAACACAACAACATACCAAATCTTGCTGGAGCAGGGTATAAGGGAGGTAGAATGTAAACAGATCTTACCCTTGCCCTCAAGATAATTCCAGAGGTAGAGAGACTGTTTTCAAAGGGACATTCGGCTAGTGTACATGTGCAGGTGTGTGTTGCTCAAGATATGTGCTTATGAAAGTGTGCAATAACAAGCACAAGGAATTTATAGAAACATAAGACGAGAATCAAGCATATAAGCATACAAACAATAGACCAAAACAATCATAAACTCTTAAAGAATAAGGACATACAGACATAAAAGCATACGCCACATGAGAACTCAGAAAATAGATTGGCGCATAAGAAACAAAGAGAGCAAGGGCACAAAAGGATAAATGCATGCAAAGAAGCCTAAAGGCAAATATAAAACCAATACCTAAGGAGCAACGAAGTTCTAAGTAGTGCGACGCTATGAGGATCTGTACGTAATTAGGGCACAACAAAAGGAAAAAAAGGAGGCTACTAAATGCCTAAAAAACCTAAAGGGGACTAGCTATGGAACTCAAAACCTAAAAACGCAAGAGGCAAAGCTACTAAAAAGCTCCTAAAAGTTTAAACGTAAAAACTACCTCATAACCTCAAACAACCTAGCACTTTAACCCGTCTATTCTAATTCTATCTGTTAATACAAATATCGCCTAAAAACGTTATTTATATTTTACGATCTTTGCTAAGTTTTGTTAATGACAAAGTATGAACTTTGGCTAATAGTAAATCATCACTTTAGTGTTTAAGTCTTGTTTAACTAAGGTTTACATTTCCTTTTAAACAAAACATTGTTTTTATTTCTTTAATTAGAAAGTGTCTTGTCACATCATACATTTATGGCAAGCTTGTGTGTTTGACTTGCCATAACATCTTACACACTTTTGGAAGCTTTTCAAAGTGGATTCAATGTGTTTGACTAGTTGTTGTTGATGTGACTTTGGTTGGTTTGGACTATTTATTGTAAAACCTACTGCAAGCCTGGCGGAACCCTGGGGGTACACGGGCGGAACCAATCTGAGGGTTCCGCCGTATCCGCCAGACCTGCTGTTTGTTTTGCTATAAATACCAAGCCACTTGTTTGTTTTGAGTTATCACTTTAGGAAAAATATTTCATATATCCTCTCATCTAACTTAGTAACATTTGACTTGTGTGATTCTCTTATGTAGCAAAGGAGTTCACAAGTTCATCCAAGAAGTTACAAGTTTCAACTCATAAGTTGCAAGACTTGTTAGCTTTGTTATGTATGGACTTTGGTAGTTTATACTTTATTTGTATCTTGTGTAGAAGTGATCGGTTAGTATTTTAGGCCTTAAAAAACATAGTGTGACGAGAGTTATTATACCCTTGTAAAAGAACTAACGGGAGTGGTTGTACCCTTGGTAAAGAACTCGACATCTAGCTTAGTGTCGGTAAAAGGAATTAGGCGACGATAGGTTGGTTCTACCTTGAACTAGAACTCGGTATTTAGCTTTGTACCGGATAAACGTGTAAGCGACTAGTGTAAAGGTTTCTCCACCGGGAAAGGAGTTTGTTGACTAGTGCTTTAAACTCTCGAGTTGGATACTCGGGGCGTGGACGTAGGGCAAGGAAAATAGAGTTCCTTGTAGCCGAACCACAATAAATACTCGTGTCATGGTTTGATCGTTTCTTTCTTAATTCTTACTTGCTACTTATTATCTTTTAGATCATATCTTTGATAGTATCTATGCTTACATCTTTGATTGTTTGAAAAGTATATCTTAGATTATATCTTTGATTATACGAAAGTTTTTAAAAGATAATTAACCTAAAAAGCGGTAAACTATTCAACCCCCTTCTAGTTTTACACAAAAGTTTTGAGCACACTATACCAAAAAAGCCCCTATGCCCCATACCTGCTTCAATGGGAGGTTTTGAACAAGGCAGGTTGTGCAGAGGAGATAGAGGAGATGTTAACCATTAAACTGGTGAATGTTGAGGATGATAATGAGGTGTTATTTGTTTCAGAAGCTTGGAGAAAGGTGTTTGATATTAGGGAGAATGTGTACAAGGAGTTGTGTCTAGAGTTTTATTCCACTTTTAGTTTTTATGAGACAGTGGGTGATGACAAAATAATGAATGAAAAGAGTATTTTCTTCAGGTTGGGGGGAAGGAAACACTCCATGACATTGGCTAGGTTTGGTGTAGCCTTAGGTCTATACACAAAAGAGGTTTTAGAGGATGAGTATTTTGAGGAATATTTCAAAGGAGGTGTCAGGAATGAGGTTAAGATAACAAATGCTGCTTTGAATGAGTTTTGGGCTAGAGTGAGCAGTGAGGACAGTTTGATCTTGTCAAGGAGTAAGGTTAGCACAATTAGGAGGAACATTCTGAAGGTTCTACACAAGATGATTACTTATTTGCTTTGCCAGAGAACTACTGGTTTTGACAAGATTCAAAGGATGGAATGTTGGTTGTTGAGTTTGTTTGAGAAGAAGAACATGGGTGAGTATGCTAATGTTTCATGGGTTGTGGCTCATTGGTTAAAAAAGAAGGGAAAAGGAAGCCAGGGTGATAGTGAGTTGATGTATGGTCACCTGATCACAAGGTTGGCCAAGGGCTTAGATGTGTTTACTGAAGAGAACATGGCAACCTACTCTGCACCAACTGCTTATAAGGCTTTTGATCATGTGACTTTGAGGGATTTGTTAGATGATAGAGGCAAGTTGAAGCCTGATGTTGCTGGGCCAGAAGCTGTGAGGCCGCCACCACCACCTAGAGCAAGAAAAAGTTAGATTGAGAGGATTGAGGGTATGGAGTCAAGGCTGGAGGTAGTGGAGAAAAAGGTTGATAGGATTTTGTACCACTCTGACAAGTATGCCTTGGTGTTGAAAGAGTTGGGAAAGGCTCATAACATTGATATGGATGATTATTGTCCCCCTAGCATATCTGAGCAGGTTGTTGAAGATGAGAACACCCCAGCCACACAGTAGCAGGAAGAAGAAAATGAGAGCAGTGGCAGTGAGAGTGGAAGTAGTGGAAGTGATGAGAGTGAGGATATTGGAAGTAGCAGCAGTGAAGAGGAAGATCAAGAGTGAAGACCGCAGTACTTTGTTGGCATGTACGGCGGGGTTTGCGGGTTTGTGAAGTTTGGTTTGTGATCTGAGGATTTGGAAGACCAGTGTGTTGGTCTTGATTAAAAACAATTTCAAACATGTTTCAAACAATTTGTTGGTCTGTAACATGGGTACCTCTGTTGGTACCCACTCAAAACAATTTGAACACTTGCACCACCACCACAATGGCACTGAAACACCAAAACAAATTATCTATTATTATTAAACTATTATATAACTAATGTAATGTGCTAGGGGCACATTACCATTTTGTGGATATTGTTTTGTTGAATGATGTATGCAGGAAAGAATGGTCCAAAAGATGGACAAGTAATTGGAGATTTCTCGGGGAATAATAAAGCATACCCGGGAAGTACCGTTATCCTTTATTTTTCCCGTTATACTTTGTTTTTAATCTATAGCATTAGGGACAATGCTTAATTTAAGTATGGGGGGAAAGATAACTTGAAAAATAAAGAAAAACTTATATTAGTATGCGAAAATTTTAAACTGTTAAGACAAAATTGAGAAAACGCGCTGCTTTTAGCATAAGTTTGCCGTAGTTATTAATAAAAACCCGACGCACATTTTAGTAATGTACGCCGATTACGGGGGTACAAAATTTAATATTATTAGAAATAACTAAAAGAGTTTTTATAGAAAACGTATCCAAAACAATCATAAGAAGTCTGAATCGGGATTAATGACATTATTTGCACATTTTATGACCATTACCACAATAAATGTGAGGATTTCAAGCCTATATCGGCATATACCTTTTATGCTTGATTTCTTTGTTTATGAGTGTGCCGATAATTTTTGTAATTCTAGAACTTATATTTGAAATCATTATGAGACCGCAGTGACATCACATTCGTGTGATATAAGTATTTTTATGTGATAAGAGGCAAAAATTAGGAAATACACCATATATAAGCCATCCATTTTCTAATCAAAACTTAACCCATTTAGCACTCACTTTAGTGCTATTATCCACTAGATACACCCTTCTGAGCCTTAGTCTTTCGTTTCTATTTATTCATCAAGAAAATAACTAAAAATATGTTGCTTAATCAGGAATCTAAGAATTGGAATATATATAAGAAAAACTATGGTTGTATACAAATTACTATGAGTATGAAGAGTGCACGCTTTATGTTTGTTATAATCTGGTTGAAAAAAGAAAAGAAAAAGAAAAAAATATATAGAAAAAGAAAAAAAAGTAAAGTATGATTTCCCGACTTAAGTTTTTATACGAATTATTCCATATCTAAATCCATACCTTATAACCCTTAACCCAACGTTATAACCAAATAAAAGACCTCTTTGATATTTATACTTGGTGCTTACGCCACGTCGATACAGTTTTGTTTCTTTTACAAGCATATGATAAATCTATAAGTTATGACTGAGCTATAAGAGTGATTTACAACCAAAAAAAAAAAATTATGAGTGCTTGAGTGAACTTGAAAATATATACACTTTCGTGTGGAGCATGTCATGTTATTCTTGGTTGTCTTAGATACACAAAAATATATATTAGAAAATTATACGAGACTTGGTTTTGAAAAACATTTTTCTTGTATGCTTGAGGGCAAGCATTAGTTTAAGTATGGGGGAATTTGAAGAGTCTCGTTGATGCGCGGGATTGCGACCACGCACTAGGGTTTTACCTCTCAAGGGATCTTGAGAAGCTTGCAATCCCCACCAGGCAGTGTACCTGACCGATGTAGTATAGTGTAGTGGCAAGTATCGGGGGATTGATCGTTCTCTCAGGGAATAGTGTCGTTAGGATTGAAAAACTACTCTAATAGGTCTAGGGGTGAGGGAAGATTCTTTTTGTATTTTATATTTTTAGGAAAGCAAGTAAAAATCTCGGGTTTTGGAAGAGTGGGCGGAATTAGTTGCTAGTCAACTAACCCAAATAACTACAAATGCAAATAAAATAAAATAACGAGAAAGTAAATGGTTGTGAAAACTAATATGGAGAGAAGTGTGTTTACTTAGATTTCCTTACTCCCTAACTATCTTTTACCGATTGATTAGTGTGTATTAATTGCGTGGATGACGGATTGTATTCCTTAATACCATTCGTAGGGGTGTGTACGGACTTCCCCTAACTCTATGAGATCCTACTTCACTCCTATGTCGAGCCGGCTAAGAAGCTCCTAACATGGGATCACTAGAATTCACTCATGCATTAAATACAATCAAAATAACCTTAGTACACCTTGGTTCATGTTTCTTAAGACGTTCAAGCATGTTACCAACCGGAAGTCTGCCAGTTTTCTTAAGCCTAACATCGATAATCACCCATCCAATACAATTAATAACACACCATTCAATCAATAATCAATAGTTAGGTTTCATTAGATCTAAGCAAACACAAAGAAAATCTAGCCTAGCATGTTAAACAAAAGACAAGAACAAGATAGAATCAAACAACATATAGACATATTGAATGATTAATTGATTACTTATCTTCAATGTAACATGGAAGATCCAAGGGTTTAAAACCCTTAAAAAGCTGCAAAAATCGTCTAGGGTTTCTCTCTAACAAGTTCCACACGAATGACTAAAAATTATGCGAATATATATAGAAAAACAGATCTGACGGCGTCACGTTATGATCTTGACGCCATCACCTCGCCGTGATTAGGGTTTCTTGATAGCCTTCTTGACGTCGTCCCTCTTTAACATGTTCTGGCTTATCAAGGCTTGACGCCGTCAGGGTGGGTCTTGACGCCGTCTGGGTACTGTTCCAGCAGATTTTTGACACTTTGTCGAATTCTTCACTTTTATGCTCCGAAAACGTCCAAAATGATTCCTTTTCCAGAATTTCTCTCCAAAGTACCTAAAATGCCAAAAGGAACGATTTAGGGCGATATTTGATCAAATAAATACGATTTAGGGCTTGGGAAAGGATCGAAAACCTTCTCCACTAGGCGTAACACCTAAGATAAACTATCAAAGAGGTCTTTACAAAAGGGCTGTAATGAGGTGTAGGGATATGATAAACACGGTTTTGTTGGATAAGGAAGATTTTGCGGGTGGCGAGTTAAAGATCTTGATTAATTACATGTACAATATGGCGTTGCTAAGCCAAGACTAGACTCGACTAACGCTAATCAAAAACTAATAAAAACATGAAATAAACATAAAAAGAAACAGGATGGTAGTCCGTATGTTTTTTCTACTTTTTTTTCTCATTGTTTTTCTTTTTATTGATTTTTTGATTTTTTATTTATTTATTTATTTATTTATTTTTGCATACATTCTTGCCCTACCATCCAAAATAATACATCATAGGGGCCTCGGTTCTCCCCTTACACTTGAACTTTTACATACTTTACAAATAACTATTCTAATGACTCGAATTAAGATAATCGAAAACACTTGGGGTACTTTTAAAATATTTAGCACATATGGGGGTAATAATGTTGTTCTTCCCCATTACTCCATTACACTAGTACTTTACCCATGAGTCCCAACCGTCCCAAAACAATATGTACAAGGATATGACTCGACTTAGCAACCATGTAATCAATTAGATAATTAACTAAGGGTTTAAACAAATGTTGTCACAATAATGCACTAAAGGTGAGTGCATACAAGGTAGGCTAAGGCGATTTAGGTGTACATTTAAGTGGGGTGTAACAAATTCTTCCTTTAAGTATAATGCTTAAAGTTAGAAACGAAAAGATAGGCTCGGAGGGGTGTACTAGGGGTATCGTGTACTAAAAATGAGTACAACGCTAAGGGTGTGGGAGAATTACATGACCAATTAGTCAATGTAATTATAACAAAAACACATGTGTAAAACAAGGGTTAATCCTAATGCCTCTTATCATGTAGTAAATCTAACTACACGAATGTAGTCTCACTTGTGGATTCGGAATGTTCCTATCGCAAGTTCTAGAATCTAAGTGCTACCGGTACACACGTCATAGCATTAAAGATGAATGCTTTTCCTACCAATTCTAGGGCGAACCTCACATATTTGGGGTGGAAAATTTTGTAGTGGTACGGTTTTGTGCTAGTCATATAACTCCTATCCATGAGACGCTCATTAAGACCAAAGTTTCACTCCTAAATGTTGTAAAAAAATTTAAATTTGGCACTAAAATTGCCCTAACAGGTATTTCTCTCAGTTTTATTACACATCTACCATTAAACAAACAAAAATCAAGCGTAATTGCATTCTCTAAGGTATCGTAATTTACCCCCCCCCCTACACTTAAGATGAACATTGTCCCCAATGTTCAAATAATAAGATGTAAAAGTAAATAAGGTAAAAGAATGAAATCAAATACTCCCCTAATTCGCTCGGTAGATAAAGGGGTAACAAGGTTAGATCTTCTTCCAAGAAAATGAACACTCAAAGCTTCTCTTCCGAAATATAAATCATCTTCTTGCCCAAAATAACCTGTTAAACCTGAGAAAACAAACATGAAAACCTGCATAACATCGGCGGGATAAATCTGTATAAGGATATAATGCTTGTGGAATGAATATTTTTGCAGATTCCTGGAGTTTATAAGTTAGAGATTTTATAAAGTATTTTATGATTCCGGAAGAAAAACAAAACTTTCAAAAAATTCCAGAAAATTGAACTTGACGGCATCAGCCTGGAGCTTGACGTCGTCAGATATGATCTGACAGATTTCTCATGTTAAGTTTCTGGAAAATTTCTGGAAAAACTCAATCCTTACTTCTTGGAAATCCTGCAAAATATCATTATGACTCGATACAAGCATTTAACTCAAACAATTACTAATATGTATGTCAATTTAATATTGTTATGATTCATGTTCATTTGTTCTTATGAACCGATTTAGATTTCCCTTACACTTATCTTTTGCAAAATACCTTTATATGTAGTTAAGACAAAGTTAAAAACAAAATAAAGAATTTTCACAATTTAGAAACATGAATCAATAACAATAAAAATAAAACATACATACGGAAGTAAAAACAAACAAACAAACAAATAAATAAACACACAAAACAAATAAAGCTTGGGTTGCCTCCCAAGAAGCGCTTTTCTTTATTAACGAGTCTTGTAGCTAGACTCAAAGTCACCCTATCCTACGTAGGTGAGTTCCGCATCGAGGACATCCTTAGGGTTGATTTTGGTTGGAAGTGTCCTATTGGTGCGTTTTGTGAAATATGACCTCTCAAACTTCTCTCCATCCGGATCATATAGAGTCATCTTTATGTGTCATGATCCATCTCCTTCCTTAGGTGGCTTTTCCCAATTCCATTCATGTTTATCGCCTTTGCTTTTCAACTTGTTCATGGCTAGGTTAATTGGCAAAACTCCTAGGAAGTCAATCATCTTTCTAAAAACTAGGGGATCTTCAAAGGGGTCTAACTCGGTGTCCCTAGCCAAAAGTTGTTCTACCGTTTGTGTTCGGTTTACAAACTCCTCTTCTAGGTAGAATGGGCGTTGGGGTCCTATGAAGTCTCCTTCTAACCATGGTCCGTATCTAGAGGGCCTCCTATTAACATCGGTTGATTCCTCAAGGGTGTCATAGGCATCTTTCTTAACATCATATACCGACCAAGTTTCTCCTTCTCCTACCGCTATTTTGGATTCCTTACAATCAATCATAGCACTAGCGGTAGCTAGAAATCCACTTCCTATCAACAAGGGGCATGTAGGGTCGCTAATCATGTCCAGGACGTGGAAATCGGCTAACATTGTCAACCTCCCTATGTGAACTACCACGTCCTTTACTACTCCTACCGGGTATGCTACACTTCCATCCACTAAACCTATTTTTACCTCGGTTTCTTCTAGCTTTCCGAGTTTGAGGGTGGTGTAGAGGGGTAGTGGAAGTAAGTTAAGGCTTTAACCAAGATCGGCTAATGTGTCATAAGCCTCCGAATTACCGATCTTGCACGGTAGGACAAATAAGCCCGGGTCGTCTAATTTCTTAGGTAGCTTGTTTCGAACGAAGGCGGTCCCCTTGTCTCCTAACTTAAGCTTCTTCTCATATCTTTCTAAGAGGGCGTTATAGTAGGGGGCTCGCTCTAACACATCAATAACCGGACGTTCAAGGTGGAGCTCCTTGAATTCTTCGTCAAGGTTTTGAGAGGGAGGTGTTTCAACTATGTTGTTGACCAATTTAGTGTTGGATATCTTATTCTCATGGTCTTTTTGAGGGACTTGGGTTTGTTTGAAACACGTGCTCATGGCGTTGACCGAATAGTATTGTGGGCAAGAACTAGGGGACGAAACTGAAGAAATGGAGTTAACGTTTAGTTTCGGGTTCTTGACCGTGTCGCTCGGGAGGGCTCCCATCTCTCGGTCATTGAGAACTTTCAACAAAGCGTCAATTTTATTGGTCATCTCGCTTTGCTTTTGTTTGAAATCGGCTTCAAACTTTGCTAGACGAGCTTCTTGAGATGCCATAAAATTGGACATCAATCCTTCAAAATTATTGGTACTACCAATGTTGTTGGAAGGATTGTTATTGAAAGTACGGTTTGGGTAGGAACCGTTTGATTGGAAACGATTAGGTGGGTTGGAAGAATTGTTTTGGGGCATGTTCTGGTTTGACTTCCACCTAAGGTTTGGGTGATTTTTCCAAGATGGGTTGTAGGAATCACCGTAAAGGATTTGGCTCGGGTTTGAAGGTGTACCACTTGTCTCCCGCTCTGTCGGTACGCGAGGATGCGTAGTCTGCAAGAGCTTGTTCGGGGAGTTCCATGCAATCACGAGTGTCATGGGGACAACTACATAATTCGCACGAAGAAGTGATTTTGTTCACTTGGCTTGAAGGTTTAGGAGCCTCGTAGGATTTCATAAGAAACTTGACTTGGTCTTCAAGTTCTAAGATCCTACGGTCAGAAGTGCTTGAATTATTCGAAGGCAAAGATATTGCCTTGACCATTTTATTCAAATCACGGGGATCATTCCAACTTTCGTTGTCATAGAGAGCAAGATCTTCTAGGAGATACCATGATTGTTCCGCACTTAAATCACGTAGCTTACCACCGGCCGCTTGGTCAATGGTTTGCCTCGTGGGGAGATTGGTATAGTCATAGAAGATTTGGACATGGAGCCAAAGGTCTATGCCATGATGAGGGACTTTTTGGAGTAAGTCCTTGAATCGAGTCCATGCCTCGTAGAGGGTTTCGCCTTGACGTTGTTGGAACATCAAGATATCATTCCTTAGCTTGGTAGTTCTTCCCAGTGGGAAAAACTGAGCAAGAAAACGAGTGGTGAGATCATCCCAAGAGGTGATGGATCCCGCGGGTAGATGTTCAAGCCATTGACTAGCTTGGTCCTGCAGAGAGAATTGAAAGAGACGCAATCGGGTCGTCTCTCGAGTGGCAACATCAAGGTCTAGGGCTGAGCATACCCCGACCGACTACCGACTACCGCCCCGATCCCGACCATCCCGACTTCCCGATTCCGATCCCGATTCCGATTCGGGTCGGGAGTCGGTTAGGTTTTCCGGCGAACTCGGGATTCGGGCTTGTCGGTATCGGGTCGGGACGGGATGAAAACCGGAAAACAACAAAGAAAACCGACAAATCCCCCCGATCCCGACCGATCCCGACCGTCCCGATACCGAACCGATTGGTTTCGGGTCGGGATTCGGTTTGGTTTTCCGGAAATATCGGGATTCGGGCTTTGTCGGTATCGGGTCGGGACGGGTCGGGACCGGCCCGATGCTCACCCCTATCAAGGTCTATGGAATCTACGATTTTCAGGAAATCCTTGAGATGTTGATTTGGATCTTCGGAACGAAGTCCATAGAATGCGCATCCGCTTTGCACCAACAAGATGGTGTCGGATCGCAAGGGAGTGACATTGGCTCCTTGGGTGAGCTCAATGGTGTTTCGATAGCCATGGTGGCTAGGACGGGAATACTCTCCTAAAGTACGGGCTCTAGGAGGTTGGTTNAAGGCAAAGATATTGCCTTGACCGTTTTATTCAAATCACGGGGATCATTCCAACTTTCGTTGTCATAAACAGCAAGATCTTCTAGGAGATCCCATGATTGTTTCGCACTTAGATCACGTAGCTTACCACCGGCCGCTTGGTCAATGGTTTGCCTCGTGGGGATATTGATATGGTCATAGAAGATTTGGACTTGGAGCCAAAGGTCTATGCCATGATGAGGGACTTTTTGGAGTAAGTCCTTGAATCGAGTCCATGCCTCGTAGAGGGTTTCGCCTTGGCGTTGTTGGAACGCCAAGATATCATTCCTTAGCTTGGTAGTCCTTCCTGGTGGGAAAAATTGAGCTAAGAAGCGAGTTGTGAGATCATCCCAAGATGTGATGGATCCTGCGGGTAGACACTCTAACAACTGGCTAGCATGGTCTCGCAGAGAGAATTGGAAGAGACGTAATCGGGTAGTCTCTCGAGTTTCAACATCAAGGTCTATGGAATCTACGATTTTAAGGAAATCCTTGAGGTGTTGATTTGGATCTTCGGAACGAAGTCCATGGAATGCACATCCGCTTTGCACCAACCGGATGGTGTCAAATCGCAGGGGAGACACATTGGCTCCTTGGGTGAGCTCAATGGTGTTTCGATAGCCATGGTGGCTAGGACGGGAGTACTCTCCTAAAGTTCGGGCTCTAGGAGGTTGGTTTGGTTGTGGTGGTGGGTTGTTGGGATCAAGGATATTACCACCTTCCATGATGTCGGATGGTAATGGTTACGAACAAAAACACGAAGAAATAAGATAGACTAAAGAAAAACCTAGAAAAATAAAATAAAAATCTCACTAGAAAGGAATTTAGTGAGTAGACCTAATAAAATAAAAATTCAACCTAAACAATAAATATTCCCCGGCAACGGCGCCAAAAACTTTGATGCGCGGGATTGCGACCACGCACTAGGGTTTTACCTCTCAAGGGATCTTGAGAAGCTTGCAATCCCCACCAGGCAGTGTACCTGACCGATGTAGTATAGTGTAGTGGCAAGTACCGGGGGATTGATCGTTCTCTCAGGGAATAGTGTCGTTAGGATTGAAGAACTACTCTAATAGGTCTAGGGGTGAGGGAAGATTCTTTTTGTATTTTATAATTTTAGGAAAGCAAGTAAAAATCTTGGGTTTTGGAAGAGTGGGCGGAATTAGTTGCTAGTCAACTAACCCAATTAACTACTAATGCAAATAAAATAAAATAACAAGAAAGTAAATGGTTGTGAAAACTAATATGGAGAGAAGTGTGTTTACTTAGATTTCCTTACTCCCTAACTATCTTTTACCGATTGATTAGTGTGTATTAATTGCGTGGATGACGGATTGTATTCCTTAATACCATTCGTAGGGGTGTGTACGGACTTCCCCTAACTCTATGAGATCCTACTTCACTCCTATGTCGAGCCGGCTAAGAAGCTCCTAACATGGGATCACTAGAATTCACTCATGCATTAAATACAATCAAAATAACCTTAGTACACCTTGGTTCATGTTTCTTAAGACGTTCAAGCATGTTACCAACCGGAAGTCTGCCAGTTTTCTTAAGCCTAACATCGATAATCACCCATCCAATACAATTAATAACACACCATTCAATCAATAATCAATAGTTAGGTTTCATTAGATCTAAGCAAACACAAAGAAAATCTAGCCTAGCATGTTAAACAAAAGACAAGAACAAGATAGAATCAAACAACACATAGACATATTGAATGATTAATTGATTACTTATCTTCAATGTAACATGGAAGATCCAAGGGTTTAAAACCCTTAAAAAAGCTACAAAAATCGTCTAGGGTTTCTCTCTAACAAGTTCCACACGAATGACTAAAAATTATGCGAATATATATAGAAAAACAGATCTGACGGCGTCACGTTATGATCTTGACGCCGTCACCTCGCCGTGATTAGGGTTTCTTGATATCCTTCTTGACGTCGTCCCTCTTTAACATGTTCTGGCTTATCAAGGCTTGACGCCGTCAGGGTGGGTCTTGACGCCGTCTGGGTACTGTTCCAGCAGATTTTTGACACTTTGTCGAATTCTTCACTTTATGCTCCGAAAACGTTCAAAATGCTTTCTTTTCCAGAATTTCTCTCCAAAGTACCTAAAATGCCAAAAGGAACGATTTAGGGCGATATTTGATCAAATAAATACGATTTAGGGCTTAAATGACCCCCGAAAAGCGGTACACTTTTCGCCTCATCACTCGTATTATACATATTTATACCCCCGATATTATGTGAATTATATGGTAAATAACCTTATTTTTAGGACTTTTGGTACTTAATATGAGAATGAATGTGCAGGATAAAGGTTTGGAGGAAAGAAGTGAAAAATGCACAAAAACGAATGACTTTGAGAACATATAAAGAATAAGACATAGTTTGGACAAAAGCACGCCGGTCATAAGTAAAAAGAGCGCCGGTCTTTCACCAGTTGTGCGGCGTACTTCCCATGGCAGTTATGTTTCTACATTAATGAGCTACATCAGTGATGATGCCGATCATTTGCTTGTCATAACTCGGCAGGGACATGTTAGGGTTCCATTTCAACTATAAATAGATGCTCAAATCGTGGTATTTCAACTATAAATAGAGGCTCAAATCGTGGTATTTCACACACCTCAATCAAGAAACATATCTTGATCATAAGAAGCAGTTTAGTAGTGGTTTTGCACCAAAAACCACTAGCTAAGAAATTGGAGTCAGTAGCCACACTTGGAGAACACTACTAGAACGAGAGCATACTTGGAACTTCGGTATAAACTTGTTCTAATGATAATAATACTTGTTTGTTTCGTTTACTTTAATATGAATATGGAGTAGTACTTTTATGTTTGTTAGAGGCACTTCTGCCATGAGTTGAACCTTGAATTTGTATCATGAATATTGAATCTATCTTATATGTATTTGATATGTTATGGTTTGGTCTCTTATCATTTGTCTTGATTGATCATCATAATTGTTTAAAGGTCAAAAGATACAATTGTGTTGGTTATATTATGAATCATCTATCTATAACGAGTTATTGCTATGCTTGTGAGAATTGGATAGTAAAACATATGATAAACTCGACTATAACATGTTTAAGGACTAGTCTCATGCCTAACGACTTGGCTAGAGGAAATGCATACTTGATACTTCATACTTGGACCTTACTTCATGCACTTTATGTATCTAGGATCAAAGGCCGAAAGGAGATTCTTTTACATCAAGTAGATATACTAGTTTACATGATCACCAATCATGCTTTACTTCTATGCTTTGTCCATGTACTTTCTATGACGCTTGTGCTTGTTTACCTCATGTGCTCAGCCTTTCACAAATATACTTTTAATATAATTTGGCAAAATATTTCAAAAATCTTAAATCCAACAAAAACGGTTTTAGTGATAAGTGACAATCATTGGAATCTAATTTTGTTACCTTTAGCTAACAATAGAAATGATTACCTCTCTTGGGACGACTTGGTCTTACCTCAAACCTTTACTATAAACGGGGGTTATACTTTTACCCATGTGTTTTATGAATTAAGGAATCGGTGAAACTAGTCTTAAAAATTTAAAGCTTTCAAAACACATCAGGACCCATCCTGAAAAAGAAGAAAAACAAGTGTGCCCCTGAACTACTTGAAGGCCTGACCAGGAAATATCAAGAACTGGAAAAGGTCGCCAAGTGTTTAGGAATTGATCATCAGAAGGCACTTGCTTCTCAGGGTCTTGCAATCCCTGAACCTACTCAGATCACTAGCAGAAAGCGCAAAGCAGTTGGACAAAAACCTGAACAATACATCTCTGCACTTCACTGCAACAAGGACCCTCCAGCTGGTGTCAAATTTTCCAACAACAAAGTGATTAAGGATCCTGAGTATGGACTCTTCTTTATTGATGAATTTGGTTCAACAGCCTTCCAAAGAGTCAGTGACATACATTTGGTGGAGACCACAACCTTGCTGGCTTACAAACTGATGGCAAGTCCGTACAAGAGTCCTGAGAATGAAGAGTTCATGTTACTGATAGAAAAGATAATGAAAGAGCATCCTGACAAGGAAGTCCTGCTATCCAAGAAGGCAAAACTTGAACTCATGGGTATTAAGGAAGTCTGAGTACTTAAACCCTGAGTATTTTGTAATAGATGTTAGGAATGTAACTTTTGATGAATAAGATGATGGCCCATGTTTAAAAAATTCAGTATTCTTTGTGTGATGTTATAGTATCTTCAGTGTAAGAAGAAGCCCAATTGCTCACATACACTGATCAAACACTTAGGCTATGTTTATATCCAAATAGTGAGAGATTGTTTGGTCCCTTCAGTACCTAAGCTTTCCTAAACAAGGATTTGAATAGCAAATAACCTAAGTGTTAGAAAACCTTAAACAATATTCAAGTCACTGAGTGAACAGTTACTCAGTGAGTCGCCTTCAGGATTTTTAAGACGAGTCTAAGAAGAAAGTCTCTCCATTCAGTGAGGCGGAACTCAGTGAGTGGCACCTAAGCCAAAGAAGAAGGTGATGGGTTCAGTGAGTGATGACAATAGCTCACTGAACCTCAGTCTCCTCAACAACTATGAAGAATGAAGGATGAAGAATGAAGACCTGAAGACTGAAGAATAGGCGGGACAAGGCAGGAAATGTTTGAACATGTAAAGACGAAGTCACTATCAAGTAAAGTCAAAGTTTCCCTGAATGGCTAAGGTTCAGGTTGGTGTCATCACTGTACCTCAGAAAGCAACCTTGTCCTATACCCAAAATAGATTTATGTAACAGAGACAAAATACGTAAGTGTTTTGTCCTAACTAAGCTTAGGTCATTCTTGTCTTCATCACAACAGTTGTATTTTATTTTGTGTATAAATAGGATCATAAGCGGAGAGTAAAAGTTGACAAGTTTGTGCAATTAATGCTTAGACCTTCACAAACAACTTTTACTCCTCCAAATAGCAACCGTGTCCCTGAGATATCTCAGTGGTTCCGTGAATAGTTGCTAGTTAAGCTTAGCTTAGGTTTAGAGATGAGACAATACCATACTTGTCATTTAATCCCAAGTGTTATTCCGCAAACACTTGGGTATAATTCTTTGATTGATTTCTAATAAGAATTAAACGTTGAAAAATACTTTGTCTATTTATTTTACGTTTTATTCATATGGCTATCAAAGAACTTCATTACATTACTTAAGCATGGTGCATGTTTAGATTAACCTGTAGTTAATTTATCCTTGTAAACGGGACCAACAATAAACCCGTTATAACACTCACTTTTAGTTCTATTCCATTAGTTACACCCCAGAGCCAAACTTTTTCGTTTCTTATATCAACCAGAAAAATTATGGATAATATGTTATTTTTTGGGAATCTAAACAGTAAAAGTTGGAAGAATGATAGAATAAAAGTTTTATGCCAATTCTAATGAAGATAAGAGTGCACACTTTATGTTTGTTATGGTATAAGAGTATAAGAATTTGAAAAAAAAAAGAAAAAAAAAAGTTGTGAATAAAGAGAAGAATAAAAGTATTGTTTGATAGATTTTTTCGACTATTATTTTTCTTTTTACACCAATTCCAGTAAATTATCCCATGACTTATCCATACCTTATATACCTTAAGCCTAATGATATACCCCAAATAAAAGTCCTCTTTGATATTCATACTTGGTGCTTATGCCACGTCGGTGCAATCTTGTTTCTAGTACAATTATATGGTAAACTTATGAATCATGACTGAGCTATGAGTGCGATTTCACAACGCCATCTACCACACTCAATATGAGTGCTTGAGTGAATTTAAAAATTACCTATTCGTGAGAAGCATGTCATGTTATTTTTAACTCAATGATTGTCTTGGATACAGAAAATAAATTATAAAATTATACGAGACTCGATTTTGATTTTTTTTTCTTTTATGCTTGAGGACAAGCAATAGTTTAAGTATGGAGGGATTTGATGAGTCTAGTATTATTCATATTTATACCCCCGATATTATGTAACTTATATATCTATTTACACTTATATATAGGACTTTTGATACTTAATATATGAATAATCACGCACGACTAATGATCTAAGGAAAGACACGTAAAAGGATGAAGAACAACTGACTCAAAAGACTTAGAAGAAATAACACATGGTTTGGCAAAAGTACGCCGATCTTATGAAGGAAGACCGCTGGTTACGGGCGCCAGTGGTCAACTATGTACCTACGAGTCAACACTAAAGTACGCCGAGTTAATACTAAAAGCACGCCTGTTAAGTGAGGAGAAGCCCGCCGATTTTATGACAATATGCGGCGTACTTCCCCTGTCAGTTATACTTCTCTATTAATGAGACACTTCCATGATAAAGCCGATCATTAGCCTACCATAACTCACCACACACGTTCTTAGGTCACTCCTAGACCTATAAATAGAGTCTAAAAACGGAGATTATGATATACCATCTCATACCAATCATAACAAAGATCATAAGAAGTTAGGAGTAGTTAAATATCATAACCACTCATTAAGAGTGTGAAGTAGAAGTAATTCTGGAAGTACAAATCGTGAGGACTTGGTACAATCTCTATAATAGCGGTATACTATTATTCTTAAATATGAATATGATAACCGTTTAATTGTTTGATACTTGTTTCTTTTGTTTGATTATGGAGTTGTGCATTTATGTTTGTTTGGGCATTATAGCCATGTGACATGAACCTGTGATATGGATAAATGTTTATGAATATATAGATTGTGTATTTGATGTATTATGATTCGGTTAACTATCTATTATTTGATTACTCATTGCAATTGTCAAAGATCGAAAGATACAATTGTGTTGGTTAATTATGAATCGTCTGTCTATAACGAGTCATTACTATGCTTGTGAGAATTGGATAGTGAAATACTTGATAACCCGAATTGTGATATTATTAAGGACTAGTCCCACGTCTAACGACTTGATTTGAGGAAATATACTGTTTACATTTCATCCACAGACTATTCTTTATGCACTTGATATGCTTAGGATTATAGGCCGAAAGGATTCCTATTCATATCCGGTAGATATAATTGCTTATATGATTACCCGTCGTATATTGTTTTTATGCATTGTCTGTGTGCACATTTACATTCAATTCTATGGTTTATCTCATGTTGCTTGACCTAAAACAAACATACTGTAACACCCCCATTTTAACATTTCGCAGCGGATTTAGGGTTGGGGTATTACTTCATGGAATCATAGTTACAGTAATAGAAAACGACTCGAAAAGAGATGTTTTTATAAATAAGTTATCATTCATTAAATTATCAGAGTTTTATTAAGATGAGGTCCCGTGAATCTAAGTGTGAGATAGTGTGTGAATGATAACAAGATTGAAAGTCCTCCGAGTTCAGTGCCTCCTTCTGCCATGTCTCCATAATAATGATATACCTAGGATACATGCTTAAAAAGTCAACACTAGGTGTTGAGTGATAATCATAGGTTTAAGTGTTAGTGAATACAAGTTCCCTGGGCTACGTTGTTACACCCATCTGGGAAAATGTTATGTGTGTGTATGATAATTGTGATGCATGCACAATTATCAAGAGTGGGGTATGTTGCACTAAGCTTGTGAACCACACGTTAACAATCTGGGTCATGTGGGCTGCAGACCCAACATGAGGGGATGGGAAGGATAACTTGTAAAAGTTAATCCTTCAGTGGGTTCAAATATAGTACTTATTGGTACCATCCAGTGAGATGTTAATACCAACGGGAGTTGTCAAACTCCAATAGATCTATCAACTATATCCGCGTTCGCGTGGGTAAAATATCTCAAACGATTAGATTCATGAATTTTAGTTTTGTAGTGGTGGCAGTTAGTTTACTCGTGCAACAACCAAAGAAAAAGACTTGTATTCAGTTTTAAGTAAAGCAAGTAGCACGTATCCCCCTCACAGGGTTTGTAAAGCATTTAGAAAGCGTTTTAAAAAGTGTGAGGCTATGAAAACTCACCTGGGCTTAGGGAATTCTTACTAGTGTAAAGAGTGACTCGGAAACTAGACTGCCATACTCACGTATCCTGATGTTGTTGTTGTTGTTGTGGATGTATGTCAAGATTTAGTTGTTTAGTTTATGTTTCTTAAGTTATTATTCTTAGGGTTCTTAGAGTTTTAGATATAACACAACACCGTTCAGGCCATCACAATTCAGAAGTATAAGACTCCTCACATGAAGCTCCCTACTATTGTATTATGTTATCAACATAATACCGTTCAGGCCATCATAATTCAGAAGTTAATACTCCTCACATGAAGCTCCTTACTATTGAGTTATGTTGTTATTAGGGTTTAGTTATAACATAACACCGTTCGGGCCATCATAATTCAGAAGTATATGCAATAATCGTTTGAGGATTCAGGGAACTTTAAATCGTAAACCCAACAAACTCGTCAGAACGAAATATCCACATAGTATTCCTCACATGAAGCTCCCTAATATTGTGTTATGCTTCTAACTTTAATATTTTTACTTTATACCCTTATAGTTTAACATATTTACAAAATCTACCCTAGACTTTATAATACTTATATTACTTAGGTTTATAACTATCTAGACTTGACACTACTAGTCCCTATACTTATATATTTTAGGAAAATGACATAAATGACCCTTGGACTTATAAGTTTTCTATGTCTACCATTTATACCCTTAACTTTATAACTTTTGCAAAACTTGTCCTTTTAAGTTTATAACTTTTTAACTTTTTATCCTAAGGTTTTATAACTTTTCAAAAAGGTTTCTTATACTTATAACTTCTAAGAAATGTCAAAAATAGTCCCTAGACTCAATATTTTTAGAAAGTGACCATATATACCCCTATGCATGGAAAACTTTGCAAAACTAGTCCTAATTCCATGCAAACTATATTTTTATGAAACAAAAAGGTTTCCTAGCTTATGTTTAACTAATATTAGCTTATCTAAGTTACCTAAACTAGCTTAGGGCTTATGGAAAGGACTTATAGCATATATTTAGGGTTTATTCTATAATTAGGGTTTTAAAAAGTAAACTAGCAAATGATTATGACCAAGGCTTAGGCAAGGGTTCTAATGGGATCTAAGGCATACTAATACTATCCTAAGACTAAACTAAAGCTAATAGAACAAGAAATGAAGGCTTACTTGGCTAGGGAAGGGTTAACGAGGGTTTAGGTTTTTCTAGGGCTACTCTCGGCTCAAACCACAACTCGACAAGGACCAAGGCTCTTGTACTCGACTCCTAGAGAAGAGGTGTGAAGAGAAATGGGAGGGTTTCATGGGGTATTTATAGGGTGCGTATGAATAGCGAGCAAGAAAAAAGAGAAGGAGGTGGCGAGAAGGGGGGAGGTCGAGTAAGAAAAGTTATGGGGTATTGTGGCAGGTCTAGGTGGTGATGAGGACGGGCTAGGAGGTAGCTAGGGGCGCCATAGGCTTGTTGTGGTGGTGGTTTTCCGAGAGAGGCGGTTTGGGGAAGAAGGTGACAAGGCATCGACAAGGAGGTGATCCACCTCCTTGCTTGCTTGCTAGGGAGGTGCTTAGAGGTGCTTAAGGTGCTTAGAGGTGCTTATAGTAACTTAGTTCTAAGGTTTAGGTCTTGTTCTAACCTAGTTTTACCTAGAGTGAGTTTAAGGTTTTGCCTAGGGTTTAGTGCCTAAGTTAGGTTCCTAAGAGTTTCTAATGACTAATCCTAAGTCCTAAGGGGCGTATACTAAGTGGAGGTAGCTTATGGGAAAGATTTGGGAAGGTTTGACCTAATTTTCGGGAAGTTATAACCTAGTTATGGTTTTGTGCTTAAGGGACTTATACCTAAGCTCTAATAGGTTGTACTAGTGCCTAAGGGTCCTAAGGTATCCTAATGTTCCTAAGGTAACTCATACTTAAGCCTTGGACACTTTCAAACTAGTTTAGTTAAGCATATAGGGTTTAGTAAGCACATAGACCTAATTAGGGTTTTTTTAGGGTTTGTTATGGTTTTGTGGTAAGTTTAGTGTGTTAGATTGGTAATTTACTTATTGTGGTGTCGTTGTGATCTTATGCTTGATATACCAAGGGTTTATAGGATGTGAGTGTTGAGTTATTTGGCTTGTGTGGATACGTGGGCAAGTCTAGTGAGTCACGCAAGTAATGATTGCATATAAAAAGCAAAAATTTACCTGTGAAATACCTACTATAGGTATTTGTAATGGGAATGATAGTGATGAGATTTTGTGGGTTGTTACAGTCTTACCCCCTTAGAAGAAATCTCGTCCCGAGATTTTGATGAACGTAGGAGTAAGGAAAAGAATGAGTTTAGAAAGATAAGAGGAAGGAAATGAGTTGTACAAACGGAGTAGGAATTTGTTATTATGTAAAGATCACAACTTTATCAATCTAAATCACGTATAATATGTAGAAAAGAGATGAGAAAGATGGTGACTTGATGTATAAAATGAGGCGTATGGAATAGAACTTTTATTAGAGAAAACACATATAAAACACATACAAGCACACACCTCAAATGAGAGTTTGAGGTGTATATATAGTACAATTCGTGGATGCCCTAAAGGCTTTGATAGGCTTGGGCTTGGACTTGGTTTTATACTTAAGTCTTAACTTATAACATATTAGCTTAACTAGTCCAAGGCCCAATGACTATTTCTACCTACACGACACACTAAATTTAAACAATGAGAACGACCATCACTTTCTATAAATATATTTAATGCTAACAATCTCCCCCTAAGGGATGGTCGTTTGAATGACATTCTCTGTGATTTGGTCTTAGTCATCTTTTGATGTTCAACTTTGTGTGTCGTTGTAGAATAGTCTTTAGTCTTTGTTCCTTCATGCTTTGTGATCTTTGATACATGACTTTTCTTTGTTCTTTGTTCTTTGTTGTGGTTGATTCATCTGCCTTTCGTCACAGCTTCGTCTTTGTAGGTTAATTGCCTTTCCAACATGCTCATACGTCTTTAGTCTTTGTCATACATACATTTGTTGTTCCCGTTCTTTCACTTTGATCTTTGTCACTTAACTTTGTAGATTCTTTCACATAACGTAGAATCTTTCTTTGACCTCTTCTATGCATCGATCTTTGGTGAGTACTTTCTTTGACTTTGAGATGTATGTATGAGCATGTGGAAACTAGTGTGGTGGTTGTACCTGCATAAAACAGTTAGCAATAAAGCATCCGGTACTTACAGGTTCGGAATTAGAGATCGTCAACAACATAGTGTGAAGACTCCTTCTAATCCTTACCATGGCCGTTCCTAATCGGATACCCCCAAAAGGGCTTACACTGACATACCGAAGTACACCAACGATTAGGTGAGTCGCTGGAGATCACCCCACGACTGTAGACCGTTTGAAACCACCGCGAACACTAAGCGTAACCCATAAAGAATTACCGAAGTAACCTGTTGTCAGGGCTGTTTGATGTTGACCCTGGCAGGAGTTTCCGTTCAATCATTGAGAAATACATAAGTAAATTCTCTCATAAACGTTCTCGGCAGATTGCTAAGATCTGCGTAGGACTCGATAGTTTACAACTGGTGTCCTTTCATGTAGAACCACCATTGTAGTAATGTTAAGTGTTCCTATGAGATCTTATGATGTAATCTCGGGGCTCTAGACTCAATAAGTGCACATTTGGTTTCCTATGCGGAGGCATGGAGCAGAGGGCCTCCTTTTCAATATCAACCATCTCTAAGAGACAGGTCGATAGATTACAAGGGTTCTCCGTGAGAATGAAACAAGTACCTTTTGAGAGATACCCGAGTGGCTAGAAGGTTTAAGTGCAGTGCGTCACTGGGTCCATGACGTCTTGTCTTCAATACCGGTGTCACCTTAGTAACAACCAGTAGCATATGAGTTGAACCCGGTGTCTGCCCTAAGGTTGAACATATGGAGGGCTATTTCTTTTCACCCTTTTCATTACTTTTCTTTTTAATTCTTCAACCCCTTCTTTCTCCTTTCATTCTTTACTCCTTTTTTCAAATCATACCTAAGGACTTCTAATTCTAATCTATTGGAATTGTCCTTGGGTAGATCCCTCCGGCTCTGGCGGATCATAGGACGGTTTTTCCTAACCTTAGTCACCTTATATCACCATGACTATCCTATTGTTGCCATAAACCATTTGTTTGAAAATCTCTCAAAGTGTTTATGATTATAAAACACATTTTGTTAACACATTGAGAGTTTTGCAATTTTGAAATACTCCCCCTTCACATGTGCTCAAAATTAGTTAAGATAAATTTGCACATGCTGGGTAGAGTTGGCACTTTTTGAATTGATCCACTCTTAATAGACATATACCCGAGGGACACGTTTACGTTGCTTAGTTAAAGGGATCCATTATCAGCTTTTAGGTGACAACTAGCCCTAATAACTAACTTGAAGTTGTTAACATTCCTAAAAAGGAAGTTAGACCCGTCATGGTAAACATCTAATTAAGAGTTTCTCGAATCGGTACATTTCTACTTGGATAAATCCTTTCGAATACTAACATTTTGTTTCGTCAATTCGAGAGTCAATTCTGAGTCTAGTATAAGACTTTTATGTCTTTACTTACGAGCTCGAGATTCTGCCACAACTTTTGAACATTTTTGATCACATTTAATCACGTCTTCTCCCCCTCAAAAATAGCATATCGTGATATTTTTGATATCAACTGATTAAATAAAAGCATTTGGAGAGAAAGACGGACTTTTTCGCATGAAATTGGAACATTTTCTTTTTAATTTTTATACTCCCCCTCAAAGAAAGCATATTGTTTAAACATAAAGTTTAAAATCAATTTTAATGGATTTAGAGGGAGTTTTTTCTTTGAAATACGAGTTATGTACTGAAATGTACACAAGTCATTTTGTGAAAACGAGTTTTTGCTTGAAATCTTTTCGTTTGTTTATACTCGAACTTTTTGAAAAGAATTTCGATTATGAACGTTCGAGTTCTGATCTGAAATAATCAGAAGTCATTATTGAAGCCCGGGTTTCGTACTGAAGTATACGAAAGCCATTGTTAAAAGAAATTTTGAGAAACGACATGTTTTAGAGAACATTTAAATGAACTCTCGCTCAAGCATATGTACATATCCGTGTCATTGTTGAATGGCATTTCTAGAAACGTACATAATATCGATTATACGAGAGACATGTCGTGAGAAGAATATTTTTTGGATTTTAGAATTTTATATTGTTTTCGTGTTTTTGAAAATTTTCTATTTTTTATTTTGTTTTTGTTGGTTTTTCAAATTTTGTATTTTGTTTTTCAAAAATATTTATAGCGAAAATATGTAGAAAAGAGATCACAACTTTATCAATCTAAATCACGTATAATATGTAGAAAAGAGATGAGAAAGATGGTGACTTGATGTATAAAATGAGGCGTATGGAATAGAACTTTTATTAGAGAAAACACACATAAAACACATACAAGCACACACCTCAAATGAGAGTTTGAGGTGTATATATAGTACAATTCGTGGATGCCCTAAAGGCTTTGATGGGCTTGGGCTTGGACTTGGTTTTATACTTAAGTCTTAACTTATAACATATTAGCTTAACTAGTCCAAGGCCCAATGACTATTTCTACCTACACGACACACTAAATTTAAACAATGAGAACGACCATCACTTTCTATAAATATATTAAATGCTAACAGAATTGTTTGTACATGTGCCAGATACTTGGTCTCATTTATTTATATCTCATTACTCACAAGTAATGGCGTCCCATTTCTTGTAAGCAAGAGCTTATAAATTCATGATCCATTTGATTTATAACTTTCTTCTTAAAATGAAAGAGCGTCCAAATTCATTTTAATAGAATAGTTGATTTTGACGTGTGTCAATCGTAGTATAGTGATTTTCCAAGGAAACACAAGTGAAAGTATTTCCCCGGGTCGTGGTCCCAACGAAGGAATGA
This sequence comes from Artemisia annua, assembly GCA_014162995.1. Taxonomy (NCBI): domain Eukaryota; kingdom Viridiplantae; phylum Streptophyta; class Magnoliopsida; order Asterales; family Asteraceae; genus Artemisia; species Artemisia annua. Next base: position 6,246 of record LBNU01005739.1, on the reverse strand, counting down.
ATGGAGTTTCGGTTCAAGTCGTGATTGTGTGAATTGAATAGGAAAAAGGGAGATATTTGGAGTTTAAGACTACGAATAGCAAACATAAACTAAAGAGCAACAACCTAAAGCGCAACCTAATCTAAAACTAGCACTTAGGAAACACATAAATCTAGAGGCAAACTAAGTAAAGATAATAAATCTAGTGGCAAGCTTATAATCTAAAGTTAACGCTAAAAGATACCAACTAAAATAACAAACTAAATTATACTAAGCAAGCAAATAAGAAATATATGATGAAAAGATATACTTGTTAAGCAAATTATCACGATCCTTAATTGTGGTTTATCATTTGAATTAAGTTCTTTATTGATGAATTAATATTCTTTTACAAATATTATTTTCTCACAACAACGTTGGTTTATTTTGAAAACAATTTCATAAAGAGATATCAATATCTAGATTAAAACCCAATTATTTTCACGGCTTTTTCCCGTTTAAACAACCAAAATTTCAATCCAAGTAATTAAACATTACTAACCAATTTATATTCTAACTTTATACAACCACACTTAATTCACGGAACAATCTACTCAACAAGCATAATAAAAATCTATTCACTACTCATATTAATTAAACTAATAAACTCAAATATTCCAACAAACAATAGCATAACTAAATATCTAAACTAAAAATTGAAAAGGGAAAGAGAGTAGAACCCGATATAAGAGATGAGACAAAAATAACCACCCGATCTTATAAACTAAACAAACCATAAAGTTTAATTCTTAAAAAGCTTTAATAAAACCAAATAATTAATAAAGTTTGTGACTTTATTAACTAATTAGCTTATTAAGACTAAAAGCAATAAACTTTATTAATAAGCTAGCTTATAAGACCCTTAAGCTCCGGCCTTAGCGGTAGAAATGATGAGAAACAAAGAAAAATCAAAACTTTATTAGCGATAATCAATAATAATGACCAAATAAGCTATGGAAGAGCTTATTGGTTGATAAAGCTACAAACTTTTAGCGAAATAAACTAAGAAAAAAACTAAAAGATTAAACTTTATGATGAAAATTCTAATAGATCTAAGAGAATAACCTATTTTTGAAAGGAAAACTACTAAAGGTGCAAGCTTTATGATAAAAACCTAATAGATCTATGATAATAAGCTAAGTTTATAACAAAAACTAATAAATTTGCAAACTTTTTAAGAAATTAGTATTAAAACTACTAGATCTATTAAAATAAACTAATGGATAACTTTATATAAAAGAAAAACTAATAAAAATAAAATATTTTTGATTTTTTTTAAAGTAATTTATAAAATAAAAAGTAGATCTAAGTTTATAAAAGCTTCTAAAACAAAGTAGTAAAAAAATGTTTATAAAAAAAACTAGATTTACATAAGCCACTAAAAACTATTAAGCTAAATTAGATTTTTAGATAAAAGAAAAAGATAATAAAAGAAAGAGATGAAGAAGAAATTGATTAAACTAAGTTGGATCATTCATAAAAAAGAACATCTTTATAAAACAATAAAGTTGGTACAAAAAGCTCTCAATAGACTATTACAATTAAAAAAATTACTTCTACTAATATTATTCCTACTTTCTAAATTAAATCTACTCCTATTCTATAAAACTATAAAACTATAAAACTATTATTGTGTGTGTGATGTAAAAATGAGGAGAATGATGCTCGAGTCATCGGATCTGGTGCTATAAATAGCCTCATCATTGGCCTTGATGCTTCTAGTCCCTTCCATCAGTTGTATGACAGCTATTAAATTCGAAGGATCCAGATATTTTCTATAAAAACGTGTACACGTGGAGGGAAGTTATAGGCTGGAGGAGGTTGGTGCGTGTGACTGGTGATGGAGAAAAGAGCCCACGCGCCTATGTGATTTATTAAAGAAGGAGTAATACACTCGCTGCCATGCCTTATACTCATCTTGTAACAATATTTCATTTGGTGGAGATTACACGTGCTATGCCTTCCATTTGAAAGTGAATTCACTAGAATAATAATATAAGCCAAAGGGTTCACGTGGCACTTGGTCTTCTTTTTTTTCATTTATTCTTCTTTGAATTTGTCGCATGTGTAGTCTTCACGTGGCCATCTTTTCTTTCTTTCTTTTTGCCTTTGCGTTTTGTCTTAAGCCAAAGATAAGTAGCGGGGTCCACGTGGCTTGGTCTCATTTCATTAACTTTGCAAATCCATCATTTCTATATTTTTTTTTTCTTTCTTTGTCGTGAAGCCTCAAATAGGGAATACAAAGAATATGAACCACCTATAAATAATTTGAGGAGAGTTGGTGTCATGTGACCCACTAGCCAATCAACTATTGTTTCTTCAATTCATTTGTTTAGTACCCAACTGCAAAATATAAGCGCTTGTGTCTTCAAATTCGGCAATGTGTGGAGCACGTTAACTGACTTCAATTTTAATCCAATCGTGGGCCTTGACTTCATTTTCCAAAATTGGGCTTGGTGAGTTCGTGAGTCATCTTTCTCACGAATGGGCTTATGCTGTTACTCTTAATTGATCGTGGGCTTTGTTTAATCATTTATCAATCTCCAAATTAATCTTCTAATCATCAAAGCTTATCTTCAAAAATCTCAATAATCATCACTATGCTCCAAATAAAATTATCGTTGATCCCGTAATTTCGTGCTCTTTCAAATCTCGTGCTCGTGTTTGTCCGTTTTGGTCTTTATTTTGTCCATTTTTCATATCCTTTACCTGCACATTCACAAACACAAAAACATACATATATTTGGCATTTTTGGCTCGGTTTTCGGTCTTTTTGGTCCGTTTAATAAGGTAAAAGGTATGTGTAAATTAACACATACCAAAATCCCCCAGACTAAAGTATTGTCGTGTCCTCACGCAATGTAATCACGTCACGCTCTTGAGATAAATAATTTAGAAACTCTTTTTACTAACTTTGAAAAGTAGCAACAACATTCAAAAGAGATTTCAAAATCATTTATTCCCTAAAACGCCCCGTTTACCCAATTTATATAACGTACTAACTTTACACTACTATTTTTGTATTTTTATATTTTTCATACTTTATTCTTGTGACGGTATGTTGACTTTCATCATTTTGCAATAATGTTTAGGGTCATAGAGTAAGAACACGACTCATGGAGAAGTGACCATACGGATAAAATTCGTCATCCCTGATTTTTCACAAGCCCCCAAACTAAGCGTAAAAACGAGATCACAGCTTATTTACAAGTTAGATGCTAACGCTACCCATGGAAGTTACTTGTGTATTAACCTCTTACTCCCATTTTCCTATTTGGTATCTCATTATTTTATTTTTGTGAGAGAAATGAATTTCTTCATAAGCATCTCGTTTTCATAGATATTAGTCTGATAAAGATACTAAATAAGGACGCTAAGTAGTTAGTGTTCTTTCCTCAAGAGTCGCTGCAATGAAAATGAGGTCCACATCAAAGTCTTTATTATACTTATTATTATTATTATTATTATT
>LBNU01005738.1:6233-83278 GCA_014162995.1 Artemisia annua | reverse complement strand
TGGGATTAGTATTGGGTGGGTTAATTGAGTTTAAGGATAAGTATTTTAGGGAAGTTTAGAGATTGTGTAATTTTAGGCTATATTCAGTTAAAATAGTTTAGCGTAACTAGATAATAAAACTGAATTTGGTAAGCAAAAATTTTTGTAGTTTTTTTTTTTTTTTTTTTTTTTAATTAACATATAATAAGGATAAAAAAGAATATAATATAATACTAATAATGGGTAATAATAGTTACTAATAATGATAAAATAATGCTATTTAATTATTCACTACTTAATAATTTAAAAGTTTTTTACAAAACACTTATTAAAAAGTTTTGACAAAATGTTTTTGATGATTTATTTTTTGGAAAATGGTTTTAGGTTTGAAAATAATTCTTGCATTTAAAGTGTCGGGAAAAAGGGTAATTTGGGAATTTAGGTGGTCCGGGTGAGGGTATTTTGGTTTCATTTGGTCTTAGATAAGGGGTGATTTGAAGTTATGGTTGTGGTTAGGTTTTCCATGCTCACCATGTCCATACCCCGGGATTGACTTTCGGTTTTGGGGACTTTTTGCGTTCCCGGCTTCGGGTTTTGACTCCTTTTCAAATTCTCGGCTCTGTTTTGTCGGGGCTTTCTTCGTGATTTTTCTCGTCTTTTTTATAAATTCCGTACCTGCACATTCAAAAACAAAAAAACACGGAATTATTTGCATTTACGGTTAAGTTTTTTGGCTTTTTGTCGGGTTATGGTCAATAAAAGGGTTATGTGAATTCTCACAGATACCAGAAAGAAGGCTTATAGAAGGGCAAGTTTTGCTAGAGTTTTAGTTGAGGTGGATGCTTCTAAAGGGTTCATTGATAATGTTGAGGTGAGTTATAGAAGTCTTGGTAGGTCTATGAAACTAAAGGTTGAATATCCTTGGAGTCCTCCTGTTTGTTCTCATTGTAAAGTGTTTGGTCACAGTTTTGAGAAGTGCAATGTTAGGACTAGAACTGATGATGAAAAGAAGCTAGAAAAGGAGAAGAATGTTGTAAAGGCAGCAAATGTTGTGGTGAATGAGCTTAACGGGAATGAGTGGCAAACTGTGAATTATCGGAGAAATAGTAGGTATGATAATTTTAATGATGGTTATATGGGACAGAGAAATTTTGGAGGTGAGGGGTATAATAGTAGAGGTGGATTTAATGGTAGGGGTAGAGGAAATGTGTATGGTAGAGGTGGAGGTAATCAGAGATTTAGTAGGAACAATGGTAATCAAGTTGTTCCAGTAAAGAAGGATAGTGATGCTAAAATGAATAATGGTAATCAAGTTGCACCTTATTCTAACTCCATAAAAGTTGTAGAAACACATGTAACTAACCAAGTTACTTTGAGAAACCACAATAATACAAGTAAAAACACACGTACCATTCAAGATCAAGCAAGCGTTAATATTTCAACTTATGGAAGTGAAAACATGGGAAAATGATAACATTAGGATGTTATCCACCTGCACTTGTTCGTTAGTTCACATAATACATAATCAATTTATTATCCCAAGAGAAGACAAATCCATAAATCATCATTGTTTAAACCACATTGCACCAAACACCTTTTTCAAAGATACTATATGTATAGATAATCATTGAAGGTAGTGACATACTTGAACTATTAGGCGAGAGTTTGTGCAAAACAACATTTTTTCAATGTACATGACTAGTTTTACTTAGTTCTCATTCCTAAGTGAATTATGCATGATATTAATAAAGAAAGTTATCTAAGTCTATGAGTAATGCAAAAACAATTTTCAACTTGGTGCACAACATCTAGCAAAAGTTCTATTATGTATAAACATGAAATAGACAAACTAGCAAATGAAAATCATGGCAAGATTGACACTTATGTTACACAAGCAAACAAGTATAAACAACAATATGAAATAAGTAAGTAACATATATGCAACCAACATAAACTAAAACAAGCAGTCATTTAGCATAGCAAAAACATAATACTTTTCGTCACTTTGCATTTAAATATGACGATGTATGCCAAGCTTGATTTGTTTCCTTTAAATACATAAATATCACCAAGTTCTTTAGTTTCAAAAGAAATCATATCAATGTTCAAAGGATACTAACTTATATTGCCTAACTCAAAAGTTTGAGTTTCTATGTCAAACCGAAACTAAATATTTTGAACACACTGTAGTATTTGGTTCATTATACATACATCAAATTAGATTTAGGTCATGAGAGTATTTTTAAATGAAAGTAGACTCAATTCCCTTTAAATTGATAGGTGGCGCGACTCCTACGGACTTACGGTTAATTAGTTATGAATTTTTGAAGTTTTACAAAAAAATTTGACTGTGCAGCCAAGGAACCTTTCTCCAAAGGGGACGGAACCCTTGAATTGGTTCCGTCCAAGCCGTGGTCTACTGTGAGAAAAAGACATATAATGCTAAAAATATGTATTTTCGCATAGGACATACTAGACTTAATTGTGAACATATAATACACATATTAAACATCATTTTTACTTATGTGACTTATCTAAACATTTTACGAAGGTGATTATTCAACTAAATTTATAGTTATTCCAAACGCTCCTTTTAAAATTGTATTTTACGTAAATTAGCTCTAAGCACATAATTTGACACTTATAAATTTTAAGAAATGTTTTCTTTTATTTTTCAAGGACACCTTCAAGCTTGTATACAAAGCAACATTTAACAACAAAATTTCTAAGTATAATTAGCGAAACATTTTTCATATTATATTCCGCTTCAATGGTAATTTGATACATGGATCGTACTCCATTTTAAAAACCATTTGTTTTGAAAATAAGAGCTACGAGGCTCTGATACCAATTGTGAAAAACGTAGAGGGGGGGGGGGTGAATACGTTACCATTTAAAATCTTTAAACTTGTTGTATCAAATATCCATTTTCAGCTTGTTCTAATATGAAAGATATTACTTGTAGTTATGACTAGCATAACTTAAAACATGTTATCACACAAGTACAATCAATAAGTCACAACACAAGCAATCACATAAAGCAAACATTAGAGTAAAGTAATAAGTAAAAGAAAGTGCAAACCGAACACAAGGATTTATAGTGGTTCGGTCACGGATCTCCTTTCCGCCCTACTCCACTCCCCGAGTACCCAACTCGAGAGTTACTTCACTAGATCAACAACCTCCCTTCTTGGCGGAGAAAACCTTACAATCGTCGCTTACACTTTATCTGGTACAAAGCTAGATACCGGGTTATTTTACAAAGGTACAACCACTCCTAACGTCGCCTATACAATATTCCCGACACTAAGCTAGATGTCGATTTCTTTTACAAGGGTACAACCACTCCCGCTATGTTTTGTGTCCCAACATAAAAACCTTGTATTTTATGGCACAAACACATAAACCATCTAATCTAGTTTGGTGAATAGATTGTGATGTTACAATGATGATCTAAGACATACATGTCTAATGGATATGAATGCCTAATCTAAATGAACTTCGTAAATAAGAAGTCTTCAATCATTGAGGATGTCAAGAGCCCTTAAATCTTCATATGTTGGTATGCTTTAATGAATGATGACTTCAAGATCTTTGTAACCATCTTGGTGGATCATGAAGTATGATATGCTTACAACATAATGAGAGTTAGTAAAATTATGATCATTATGGAAAGGGTGATTAATGTGTGTTTCTACATGATTTTCTACTTATCTATATGTGTGTTAAAGTGGTAAGAAACAACTAAGTTTGGATTGTTATTTATAGGCAAACAAGTAAAGAGGTTTTCCAAAACCGTGTTCCAAAAGATACACCAAATCTTTCCATATCTAGAATCTTTATCAATCTTGACCAAATCATATTCTAAGATCTTCACACTATCCAAGAAAATCTTTCCAAATCTTTCATAATCTTTCCAAGATATCTTATGAAATCTTTCTATATTTTGATGACACTATGCATGAGGTAATAACACCATTTTCATTTTGATTAAAATGTAAACAAAAGTTTGTTTGTAAAATGTATTACTTTTAACTAGTTAAACATTCTAAATGGTTGGTCAAGGGGTTTGATCATAATGTCACATAACAAACATGTACGAACCTGTGTTGTAGCATACGAGGACTCGAGACGTCGAGAGGTGTTTAATGTATGTTGAGACAAAATCTGATTACGAGTAACTTGTACATTTTACGTTATGTATCAAGTTATATGTTTGTCATCAATCAAAACAAACGAGACTATATAGATTAAATATCGTAATATTTGCACTAACAAAGAGGATTGTGGTAGTTCAGCAAATAATAGAAAAGAGTATTGGACAACTTACTCCGACTGTGAAAGCCATGTTTGATGCAATAAAAAAAAGAAGCTACTGATTGCGTTGTTGAATGGATTGAAGCTTCTTTATATAAAGTATATGTGCCTAACGAGGATCATTGTGTTGTTAACATGAATAGGAAGGAGTGTGATTGTAGGAAGTGGGAGCTGACTGGAATACCATGTAAACATGCTGTGACTGCAATAAACTACATGAATGAGGATGGAAGAGGAGTTGGTATACCTGAAGAGTGGGTTCATCCTGCTTACAGACTAGAAACATGGGCGCGTATGTACTCATTCAAGATCAATGGTTGTTCTAGCCACAAATACTGGCCAAGAATTGACTCTACAACAGTAATAATACCACCCATTCACAGATCTCGGGTTGACAGGCCAACTAAAAAGAAGAAATCATATGATGAGCATGCAACTCCAAGTTCTGCATGTGTTAGCCACTGATCTTTGAACAATATGTTTCACTTTACTGTCTTTTGGATTCTATATTTGTACTCTATATTTAACTTTATTGTCTTTTGAACAATGTTATATGTCCGTCTTTATTTAATCATGTTATATGTATTGAGAAGTTGGGATGAAAGTGTTAAAATAGGTCAATGGATAACCTAGTCATTCCTTAGAAAGAGTATTTTTAGTAAAATGGGTCAAAATCCAAACTGACCCAAACATTGACATTCTAAAGTCAAATATCATATACTGCATGTTTGCTTACTTTCACATATATGGCAAACTTATAAAGGCCATCTATGAATGCTAGGGTCAGTTGTAGAAGCGAGGTTATAACTTACTTTCACTGTATCGATTTCAACTGCAACAACACTCCCTTTTACCCATTGCATTTTGACTTTTCATAGTCAAACTGCAAATGTAGCCCCTATCTAATAGTTTGTACATAAGATGCAGTCCAATGTCACAGTTCCCTAAATGGGCGTTTGAGACAAGTAGATTACTTTCAATTTGACTTTTCAACAATAACAACACTCCCTTTTACCCATTGCATTTTGACTTTTCATAGTCAAACTTCAAATGTAAAATGGGAGTGACGTATACACTTATGCCAAACAGCCCCCATTTTGACTTTTCATAGTCAAACTTCAAATGTAAAATGGGAGTGACGTATACACTTATGCCAAACAGCCCCTATCTAATAGTTTGTATATAAGTTGCAGTCCAATGTCACAGTTCCCTAAATGGGTGTTTGGGACAAAGAGATAAGACAACTCTACACCAAATTATCTCCATGTTTTTGCTATTATCTGATGGGCCTTGTACATTATGGTTGTTGCAAGGGTGAATGGATAAGTAACTTAAAGAGATGAGTAACATAAAGTTGATTCTTAAGTTAATAAAATTCACCATTACAAAACAGATGAGTAACATAAAGATCCAAAGTTTAAACTAAAACAGATCGGTAACATAAAAATATCTAAACACACTTGTTTAGTAGTTAGAACTGCTACCCTCCGCATTACCCCTTTTCTTCCTTTTCTTCAATTCTTTTTCTTTCTTGTCCTTCTTATCCTTCAGATACTTAAACACAACTTCAAGATGGGAAATCCTCTGTTCCAAATCATCAAACTTTGGTAAAACGGTATCCACAGTCTCTTCCTTCTCCTCCNAAATTCACCATTACAAAACAGATGAGTAACATAAAGATCCAAAGTTTAAACTAAAACAGATCGGTAACATAAAAATATCTAAACACACTTGTTTAGTAGTTAGAACTGCTACCCTCCGCATTACCCCTTTTCTTCCTTTTCTTCAATTCTTTTTCTTTCTTGTCCTTCTTATCCTTCAGATACTTAAACACAACTTCAAGATGGGAAATCCTCTGTTCCAAATCATCAAACTTTGGTAAAACGGTATCCACAGTCTCTTCCTTCTCCTCCTCCTCTGAATCACTCAAAAGCGCTTCATAGTAGCCATCTTGTTTCCTAAGATAGGTCAGAATCTGAGTTCTCAATTCCTTAGGTATCTGCCTATAAGAACCATACTCATCAATTGGTTCTGCGCCATATGCATCAAGAAGTAAATCATTTAGATAATACGTTCTTAAAACTTTGTCAAATTCTTCTTCCTCGGTACCAATGTAGATACGCTTTCCTTTACCATTGTTTGCCATCGTCGGTTGTTTTGATCGTTGGGATTATGTGTGCTTCGGTGGAATATGTGTGTGGTTTGGTGTGTTTAAATAAGCGGGATAGAGATGAACAGAAAAGTCCCTATGCAATCGCTTCGGTTGCCGAGTTATTTTGGGAGGGAAAGGTTAATCTCTTCGGATGTCACGTGTGTTTTGGCTCCAAACTTAAGTTAAGACTTTGCAAATTTGGTCATTGAAATAAAGTGTGGGTAGTCAAAGGCGGGAAACGAGTGAAATGGCGATAATACCCTTGACTAACGGAAAAACTAACGGAAGTTAGCAAAAAAACGCTCTCGGTGGCTATTTTGCACATTTACGTAACGTTAATGGCTTTTTTGCATGCCTTTATGACTCGGTCCCATTTTTACGATTTCGTGATACTTTAGTGACCATTTTTACATTCTACCTCAGTAGGTTGTGTTTCTTGTTTAACGCACTGTTGCAACTTCCATATTTCATGATAACTAACCCAAGCTAAAATAATTAGGTGAAGAAATAGAGTTCCTTGGACAAAAAGGAGCTCAAGAAATCATGTCAAACACGAATGATGAAATGAACAATGACAAGAAACTAGGAATGGCGATAGAGATTTGCGCAGGGCTCCAATCTCATCAATAAGATTTTTATTTTATTTTTTTATTTTTTTTTTCTTTTTTTCTTTTTTTCTTTTTGTGAATTTACTCATAAAAATATATAAAATGTAAATCAAATAAAACATTACTCTATGATAGGATGTTACTTTCAAAACTTTAATCTTTAAAATTGCTTTGATATTGCAGTAGTAAGTTTAATAGCACATAATTATTCTTCAGTTGTATTTCAAGAAGGTTTAATTTTTGAAGTTGAACTCGTGCACAAGAGCTTCTCCAACACAAGAAGTTTTTAGAAGACTTATTCCTTATAGTTTAGATTGATAACCATTCTTACTTTTTACCGCGTAACATGCTACTCGCGTAAAGCAACGACGTTACCACACATATAGTTTTCGTCGTATCTTGATCATTAGACGTCAAAGTTACAAATAGCGCGAGGCGTGGCCTGACGGCATGATCAAACCTCACGCCTTAGCGGCCAAGACGAAGCTTTTTTGCGTTTATAAAGCGTGACATAAGTCGTCACAAAATATGAAAATATTTATATATTTATATCATATTTCATATATATCGAGTTTATAAAAAGACGTGGCATAAGGCTGCATAAGGCGTGGTGTGGCGGCATGACCAAGCCTCACGCCTTTGCGGGGCCTTTGCGCTTTTTTTAGAACCATGTTAGACGGTATGCGATGATTGAGGAGTGAGAAAATAAAAACTCACCTGGTCTCATATTAAGTGTTCACATTGATATTTTGGAATGTCTCATAATAAGTGTTCAATTTATATAATAATGAACGGTTATATAGATGATAATTTAAAAATAAACGTCGAATTTCATGCACGGCCTGAAAATTTACCTAGTATATATTACAAGAACTCTAAATCGACTATTATCTCTTCTCACCATAAACTGAACTAGAGAGATTACACACACAAATATTATGACAGAATGAATAAAACAAAGGGATATCTTGGCTACAATTATTGTAGCCAATTGGCTACAATTCTTCACTAAAATTACATAAAAAAAGATTCAAGGACCCACCATATAAATTAGGGACCCACAAATAAACTCATGAACCCACAGAAAATAACACAAAATTATACTCCCTCCGTCCCAAAATATAAGTCCACTTTACTACTTTTTGTTGTCCCAAAATTTTTGTCCACTTTAAATTTCAACAAATCAAAATGCTTTTAAGTGGGTGACAATGAATTTTTATTGGTTACTTTTGTAAGGGCCCCACTTTTCTTAAACTTTGTAAAATATAAAAGTTGACTTATAATTTGAGACGGAGGGAGTAAAGAGTTAGCTATAATTAATCATTTCATAGTCTGGAACTGCAAACTTCCAATTCAGACTTTTGACATAATAACCCCTCCAACTTTATCCAGCTTGTCACATCTTCTAGCTTAGTTTTAATACTCCCTGACCCCCATAAGCTAGACCGGGAAAACATCTTTCAAACCAAGCAAACTACAAAATCTGTTATGGTCAGTTACTAATAAGCCTTTTGTGAACATATCAGCTATGTTGTCTTAAGTCTTGCAAACATCAAAGTTGTTTGAACCTTTGTTTATCAAAGTTGTGTTCATCAAAGTCTTATCATTTATAACTTTATATTCATTAAATTTGTACGATAGTTCATAAAAAGCTATAAATTTTTGAATTATACATCAAAAGATACTTTTTTGAGAAGTGTTCATCAAAAGCTTATCAAAAGTTGTATTTTCAAAAACATTTGTCTAAAGCTAACCTATTTTGTCCATCAAAGTTTGTCGTTATCTTTATCAATATTCATCAACATCAAAATTAGATATGGAACTTGTTTATCGTCTTCAAATGCATCTTCATTAATAAGATCATCACGTGGCAACATTAAACATCATCGTCATAGAAAATAGAGTGAACTTGAATCATTATAATTGAAAATTGTTAAATGGTTTCGATCGAAATTTGAATTTTACTGTACATTCTTTGATCGTGTAATCAATAACATGAGATTAAATCTTTATAGAAAGTGGGGCACTTTAGGAGGTCTTTTTAGACTTTTAGTGAAGTTCCTCCTTTCTATTTGATGGTCTCTGATGACAGCTAACCGGCTAAGCCTTTACATAAGCTAATGTACTAAATATATGATTATGCTAAGCTACTCTGAATATATCGCTAATAGCCATATCATCACTTGAGTTTTTACTAGCAACAAAGTCAAATTCCTTAAAAACTATGCTACCTCAAATCACAATTTGTTAATAGTCTATATTTATTTTTCTAAAGATGAACTCGTTACCTAGAATCAGTGGCGTATATGAGGGTGTGCGAGGTGTGCTGGCGCACAGGGCCTCCAAATTATAGGGGCCTCAAATTTTATATATAACCATGTATATATATATATACATCAATATATGTGTATGTAATTTTCATATGTTAGAAGTTAGCTTTATTAAATGAAGTAAACAACTGAAATTCATTGTAGAGAAAAAAAAAACAAAAAAAAAAGAAGAAGCCCATTTTGTGTTATTGGCAAATGGCAACGAGGGTGGGCTACTTTTTGTTTTTATATAGAAAAGCCCATATGTTTAGATAACAGAAAAACAACAATTAAGGCTTAAGGGAAGGAGGCACTGTAACGTCACCATTCATCAAGTCTCAAGACACCAATAATTACTCTTCTCTTTTACTGTAGCGTCACCAATGAACCGTAATTCTTTGATCAGATTCATCAAAGAGTGAAGGAAATTTTGTTTTGTGTTTTCATTGACATTGAATCATTCATCATTCGCTTATTGTTTATGCAACATCTTTTGATCTCATCAAAGAAACAAAGGTATGTTTGAATATTTTTTATATTGTTTTCTTAATTCTTAGTTTCTTACCCATAACCCACTGATGATATTGTATTATTGTAATGTGATATGTAATTTTAGTCTTTAATTTGTCGACGAACGTCAATGCTTATAACTTTTGTTCGCTTTATTTTACCAGTTCGCCAGAGCGGTAGAGGCGTAGAGCCGATTTGTTGCATCAATACATGATCTACTGATCCGGCACGTTGTTTTCTTTCTCATCCTCATACAGTCACACTTATACCTGCTAAGTTTCTTGCTCTCTTACTTATTGCATTGCATCTATCGATACATTTGTGGTTTGTTGTTTTTATTTACATGAATTATGTCTTCAAGAATTAGAAAATTTGAATGCGGAAATGAAAAACGTAAAAAAAAGAAAAGATCCGAAGAACTAAAACTATCCCAAAAAGGTAACATTCATAAATATTTTTCAATAGGACAAACCGCTGATAACAAACAAAATTTGAATAGTGATTATGAGAATCAAAATATGAACAATGATAACCAAAATGCTTATGTTGAGACTAATTATGATGAGGCTAGTGGTGATGATCATATAAATGATCAAGGCGTGGATGCCGAGGGCGAGAATAGTGGTTCAACTGTTAAGGGTGATGATTGTGAGATTGGTAGTGATGAGCATATAAATGACGAGGGTGTGGATTGTGATAATAATGGTGATATGCTTGATATATACGATCCAAGAAATTGGAATACCCTTGATTCTAAATTGAAAGAACTCTTATTACTAAATGGTCCCAAAAGAGACATGTCTTTTAAAAAAGGCCCCAAAGATAAATATCAGAGACGATTTGTTGCTTCATTATTCACTAGAGTTTTACCAAATGGAGAAACGTGTGATAGGAGTTGGCTTGTCTATTCTAAAGAGCTTGACAAAATATTTTGTTTTTGTTGTAAGTTATTAAGAAAAGGAAATCCAAGAGGGCTATTAGTAAGTGAGGGATTTTGTGATTGGCAACATGTTAATATACGACTAAAAGAACATGAAACAAGTGTGGAACATATTAGGAATATGCTTGAATGGAATGACTTGTGCTCAACTCTAAAAAGTAATCATACTATTGACAAAGTGGCCCAAGAACTATTAGAGAAAGAAACAAATCGTTGGAAACATGTGTTGGTAAGAATAATTGCTGCTGTTAAATATTTTGGCAAGAAAACTTTATCGTTTCGTGGTTCAAATGAGAAATTAGGTGAAAAAAATAATGGAAACTTTTTGGGTATTGTTGATATGATGGCTGAGTTTGATCCATATATTAAAGAGCATGTTGAGCGTATTAAAAATGAAGATATGCGGGCACATTATCTTGGTCCTGGTATACAAAATGAGTTAATAACTTTGCTTGCGCGTGCAATCAAGACTCCAATTATTAACAAGATAAAACAAGCTAAGTATTATTCAGTTATTCTTGATTGTACTCCTGATATTAGCCACGAGGAACAAATGTCATTAATCATTAGATATGTGGATGTGTCGACAAGTTCTATTATCATTGAGGAGTCATTTTTAGGATTTTTAAATGTGAATGATACAACTGGACAAGGGTTGTTTGATGTTTTACAAAGTGAGCTCAAGTTACTTGATCTTGATATAAATGATGTGCGTGGTCAAGGATATGACAATGGCTCAAATATGAAAGGAAAACATCAAGGAGTACAAAGGAAACTTTTAGATCTCAATTCTAGAGCATTTTATACTCCTTGTGGCAGTCATAGCCTTAACTTAGCATTATGTGACATGGCCAAAACTTGTCCTAAAGCTAAGAATTTTTTTGGTACCATACAAAAAATTTATACCATCTTTGCAAATTCTACTAAAAGATGGGCTATTTTGAAAGAGAATGTAAAAGGGCTAACTGTTAAATCTTTATCAGCTACTCGTTGGGAGAGTCGTGTTGAAAGTGTTAAAGCTATACGATTCCAACTCTCGGATATACGTGAAGCTTTACTTCAAGTGTCTGAAAGTGATAATGATTGTTTAATACAAAGTACATCTGAATCATTAGCAGAAAATGAGCTTGGTAAATATGAGTTTCTTGTTGCAATAGTCATTTGGTATGATATATTATCTGTAGTTAATGTGGTTTCAAAACAGTTGCAATCAAAAAATATGGTAATTGATGATGCAATGAAAAAGATAGAAGATTTAGTTTCTTTCTTTAAAACTTATAGAGAAACTGGATTTGCTAAGGCATTAGAGAGTGCTAAAGAAATAGCTATAGAAATGAATATCGATCCGGTCTTTGTTCGGAAGCGTGAAATTATAAGAAAGAGACATTTTGATGAGAATCAAAATGATGCATCATCTAGCGCTCCACAATCTCTTGAGGAATCTTTTAAGACAAACTATTTCTTACGTGTTGTTGATCAAGCAATTGTTTCACTTAATAGTAGATTTGAGCAATATCAAGAGTACGAAAAAACTTTTGGCTTTTTGTTTACTTCTGACAAATTGCGGTCATTAGAAGATAATGATTTAAAATCTTGTTGCTTACGTCTTGAGGCTGCACTAAAACACGATGAGGTATGTGATATTGATGGAATCGACTTACATGTGGAGTTGAAATTGCTAGTTCACTCGATGCCTAAAGAAAATATGGGACCTGTTGGTATTTTACAATCTATTATACATTTGGATTGCTTTCCTAACACAACTATTGCTTACAGAATATTATTAACTATTCCCGTCACCGTTGCTTCAGCTGAAAGAAGCTTTTCTAAATTGAAGTTGATAAAAACTTATTTACGTTCTACAATGTCGCAGGAAAGGCTTAACGGACTAGCAATGATATCAATTGAGCAAGACATGTTGAGCACAATTGACTACAAAGATTTGATTGAAGAATTTGCATCAAAAAAATGCTAGGAGAATGGCGTTGTTTACATAATTGGTTCTAATTGTATTCGTTAAATAGATTTTTGAACTTTTTTGTTTTGGGAGCTTTCTTTTTGTATTTTGCACTGGAAAAATTGTATCCGTTTGATTGTTGAACTTTTGTTTTGGGAGCCTTATTTTCGTATTTCGCACCGGAAAAATTGTATCCGTTTAAAAGGTTGTTGAATTTTTGTTTTGGGGGCCTCATATTTGTTGTTTCGCACCGGGCCTCTACAAACGTAGAGACGACACTGAATGGATTGATATTCGTTTCGTTGATGTGGCAACAATGACCATTAATGGTTTAACGTGGTGCTTACTATGTAGTGGTGTGGTGTTGTCAAAAAGTGAATCGAAAATAAGTTGAAGAACTAAATTGTTTGTGTGGATTATTAGATGACATGACACGCATACCTAATATTTACATCGTAAGTTTTGTTTAAATATACGAGGATGGCTAGCAAATTGGTGTTCGTCTCACAATTGTTGCAATCCTAAACAAAGTGTAGACAATTTTCTTTTTTTCATTTTTAAAAGACAATCAACTATATGTCACAATATATACACGATACATATATTTCACATTAACAGTACTTGAACTACAATTTTTTGATAATAAAATAGTACTTTGTTATGAACGATATTTAACAATGTCGTTACCATTTTTATTCCGTTGAATGTTTTTTTTTTTTGACTAATGACAAATCTTTTCTCACACTATGATCTTTTGGGATATATTCTTAACAACCTACCTACATGCTACAACCACAAATATATGATTATTTTCACGTGTGTGTTTACGTGTCCACAAATATAGGGCCCTTGTGATTAAATTTTCTATTGAATTAATAATCTAGAAGTATATCTAAAAACATGTGAACCACGCAAAATAATGAATGGTTTCTATATTAAAAAAGAAGATAGATTAACATAAACTAATACCTCATTATTCATCCATCTATTTAAATGCTTATGGAGAAGCTAGCAATGAGGAGACCCTTATCATGACTTTGTAAATAAGGCTAATAGCATGAAAATGTAGCTTACATATATCAAATACCAAGATACTATGAGTGCAACACTCGTGAATCGTAGGTACTATCAAACATTCTCCCTAACAAATTCACTTCATAGCGATACGTGTAAATCGGTTAATATTGCCGGTTATCAACATTTTGCAAAATTGTGTATACATGTATGAACATGATTTTTAACATTACGAACTTAAATTATTTGAAAATATTGTTAAAAATATTGTTAGTTTATATATATGTATGTAGAATAAAGACCCATGTAATGATGTAAATCAAGTCTAAAAGCTACCTTAGGGCAGTGGCAGTGGAAGCGGTGTGGGCTTCGGTATGATCCAAACCGAGCGGCAACACCACCGCAAGGTTCTCGGCATGGTTGAATCATGAAAGTTCTCGGCATCCTTTGCCGTTGAATCATGCATGTTGGAAAAAAATAGACGTTGGAGGCTTTAATATTGTTACCGTTGTGTTGTTTTGGGAAAAAAAATCCCTTTATATAAATCACATACAATTCACACAAACAATTCACACAATATTTATCATATCTTCACACAAACAATTCACATTTTATTAACCATCTCTTCATCCTCCTCTTCTTCATCGGAGGACAAGTTAATTATTCCCACGGACTCTTCCGAAATAATATGTTTTTATTAAATTGTTTAATATAATTATAAATATAAAAAATAAAAAATAAAATTAGTTGAGGCATGAGAATCATGGTTGCCACTAAAAAGTATGATGAGATATGGTTGAATCATGGAATGAGGTGGTATGTAATTATTGGTTAGTGATGAATAATGGGGCAGGCATCGAATCATGATTGTCACTCCCTTAATCTACAAAATGCAAATAAAGCCAATAATGAATATTTATTGCCGATTTATTTGGAGAATGAGACTGGTAAGAGTATGACCAAATGATGTATTATTGATCTAAATATTGATTAACTACTTTTAAAATTTATCACATTAGCACTAAATAAATATTTTGGAACCGTAAAACACGGAAAGTCGGAAATATTTGTCAATGGCTTTGGGTAGGTGCACGTCTGTAACGTACACATGGCAATAACTTAGTGGCTTATAATTAATACTATTTTTTTTTCTAATCAAATAGTAAGAAATAATTAAGATTTGAGAAAAAAAATTTACAAACACAAATTTTAGATGCACCAAAAAAAATAAATACATATTTCATTTAATTTTCTCTCTTTATTTGAAAAATGAAGCTAAATTTATTCTCACTATACTTGTTTCAATAATTTTTTCTTGCTAGATTTTTTCCCTTTTCGTTCTATCGAAATAAATTAATAAAACTTTTTATAATTGTCTAAATTTGGATGTTAAAATTTACGTTAAAGTCACTTGCATGTATCATGTTAAACGGGGAAACGAGCTGAGCTATTTGTGAACTACTCATTATCAGTTCGATAAAAACTCGAAATGAGCCGAGCTTGTGCCCGAGATCAAGCAATGTTAAGGCTCATTTAATAAACGAGCTCAAGTCCCAAAATTATACTCAAAGCTCGATTAGACTCGTGAAGCTAAATGATTTTTATAAACATATATATTTACACGTGTACTAATGTATCTATATATACACTAGTTCAAAATAAATAAGCGAGCTTGAATCTAGTGTGCTTTACAAGTCGTCAAGCCTTAGTTCATCTTTCTAGCCCTAAGTGAGCCATAGATTGTAAGTGCTTTATGTGAAGGCTTAGCTAAGTTTGAAGCCTCTCGAATGACTCAGTGAGCGAGTGTGATTGCATGAACCAAGCTCGTGCTTACACAATATTACTTGAGCCAAACTCAAGCTAAAAATATAAGGCTCAATACAAGCTGAACTCAAAGCTCGAGCTTTATAAACATTAAATAAGCCGATTTTGATCTTTCACAAGTTTATTCCATACCTTAAGTAAAAATAATGTCTATCTTATTACAATGAAAGTAGCTTTATCTAGTGTGTGGCGATAAACTCACATTTCATAGATTAATTGGTTAAAAGGTTAAAAACCATTACCAGATTAAATTTTGCTTGTTATCTATATGTACTAAAAGGCGGGAGTATGCTCCCCTCAAAAGCAACCCCGTTCAGATAAATAAAATATAACAATTTGTACACTTTGTTGTTGATTCCCTGTTGGTTAGCTTTTTATAGTGGCCCAAATGTCATCAATCCATTTGCTATGAAAATAATGCAGCTTCGACCACTGTATAGTCCGGTTCCGTAAGACAACTGTTGCGTCCACTGTAGCAACAGTAACCACTAATTACAGCTTTGAACATGTTTTTTTTTTTTTTGAAGGGCAATATATTTCGGAGCAAAAACCAAGAAACAATTACAAAACGAGGCATCCACTATATTAACACGACACTTAACTATAGTGGATCCCAAAAAAAAAACAATACATTTACCTAAAAGTTTATTGCAACCAACAATAACTAAAGCTAAAACAAACCAAAACCAAGCTGCAACAAAACAAAAGAGCATATTTGTCCCACTTAAATTAATCCAAACCAATCATTTACTTAAAGCTTAATGGTCCCATGAACCATTCCACACTCAGAACCAATTGTTACTACCAATTGCAGCAGACAGTACCTTGCATACCTCAATTGCCATATGACTGCACAGCACCCATTGACTTTTATCTGAACTGCTGACCCAAACACCCCTTTAACTACTGACCCAAACACCCCTTAAACTGCAGACCCAAACAGATTTTACTGAACTGCAGACCCAAACAGTCCCTCCGAAACAAACTGCACCATCTGAGACTTGATTTAACTGTATAATCTTCATACCCGACATGTTACCGGGTCAAAAAGCCAATGCTGCCAATTCATCTCTTTTTTCTTTCCGGATCTTCTCACAATCCACTCATAACTTTTAAGTTGAATATCTTGCACAATTTTGTTTAGACTTGACGCTTTCCCTTTAAAAACACGCGCATTTCTTTCTTTCCAAATAAAGTACCCGGATGTCCATATCACCGCTTGCCACATTCTCGATACATGACTAGGGAGATTAACGTTTCCATTAGACGAAAAGAATTCTACAATGGAAAAAGCGTTAACATCCCCCACCTTCCACCAACTAAAAACCTTTTCCCAAACGCTCATAGCAAAGTTACACATGACCAAACAATGAGAACACGATTCCACCACATCGCCGCGCGAAGGACATAATAAGGAANAGAGTCAGCTAGCAGCAGATTCAGCAGCATCCACTAGCATAACCACAATTGAGTCAGGGTGTTCATGGACCAAATGGGTGTACACTCCGTACCTCCAAACCCATTACCAGGTGTGAACTCATCCCTCAAGTGCACTAAATTTTCCAACAACCCGCCCCATCCGACAACCCTACCCCCCTAATGTCGCCTAGCCCTCCACCTTCCCCATGGATGCTTTTTATGATCCTAACCCATAAAGACCCCCCTTCCCTTTTGAATCTCCACCACCATTTACCTAAAAGAGCAAGATTTTTCCCCCGAAGTGACCCAATGTTTAACCCCCCATCCCCTTGTGAAGCTAGTAACCTTTCCCATTTAACCCAAGTTAATTTTTTATGGTCCCCAACCCCTCCCCAAAAAATATTTTTTCTCACTCTTTCAAGTTGTGTTATCACACTCAAAGGCACACGGAACATCGAAAAGTAATACAATGGTAAGCTTCCTAGTACCGATTTAACCAATGTTAAGCGACCCCCAAACGACATCGATTTTGCTTTCCAATCGGCCAACCGATTTTTGAATTTCGCTACCACAGTATTCCATGCCCCAACCCTCCTCATATTTTCACCAATTGGTAGCCCCAAGTACGTAAACGGGAACTCACCAACTCCACATCTCATCCATCTCGCCATATCCCTCAATTCCTCTTCGCTTGCTCCAACCCCATATAACTTGCTTTTATTATAATTAACTCGAAGACCGGAAACTTCCTCAAAACATTTTAGAATACACATAAGAACTTTTGCATTTTCTTTATTCCACTCCCCGAAAAAGATTGTGTCATCCGCATATTGTAGATGAGATACAACCACGTTGTCCCTACCAATCTTAACGCCTCTGAACACGCCCTTATCAACCGCTTCTTTCATAATTGCATTAAGCCCTTCCGCCGCTAAAATAAAAAGAAATGGCGAAAGCGGATCACCTTGCCTTACCCCTCTTTCCAAGCATAACTCCTCGGTTGGTGAACCGTTTACCAGAATTGACATTGTGCACGACCTTAAGCAGCTCAAAATCCACTTACACCATTTAAGCCCAAATCCCATCTTTTTCATTATGTCCAATAGGAATGTCCAATTCAAACTATCATAAGCTTTCTCGAAATCCACTTTAAAAATTAGGCCTTTACTTCGTGTCTTCCTCATATGCCCTACCACTTCATTAGCTATTGTGACAACTGGCAAATTAGGGAGCTATTTTAAAAATCCGCATTTACTTTAAAAATATAACGATATGAAATATGTGGAATTTATTTCCATTGGAATATGTCTATTTTGAATTGGTGACTTGATTCTATGAAATCTAATTAAAATTTTATTCGTATCGTGGAATTTTTAAATGAGATATACGCCATGGATATTATTCACCTCGTCTATTAGGCACTACGTTGACTTCGGCAATAGAAAAACCTAACGAATTTAAATCTCTTGAATAATGGTCGCGTTATTACGTTAAATGAACGTTTTATCCTTTATATGAATCGGGAAATTTTTTGGGAGAAAATGGTGGCTTATAAAAATATATTTCGGTGATGTTTAATATTTTTGAAAGTAAGTGGTCGAGTTACGGGAAAACCGGTTAGTAATATACACCTAAACTTAAAAGTATTTGTGGCTTAAATTGGAACAAGAGAACTAGAGGGACTAAGTGTGCAAAATTCGGGTTTATAACCCTTCCCCTAACCCTAACCCTTTCATTATACCCAACACCACACACCCTTCTTCTCCCTCTCTCTTGTCGCCGCCGCCTGCCACACCAACACCATCACCACCGCCGGTCACCACCATAAACCACCACCACCATCTTAATCCCCATCATCTCCTCTTTCATTTGGTGTATTACACGCGCCCTAAAACCCTCCCTAACACCTCGTTTCATCATCAAATCCGAACCCATCTTTGTTATTACTTGTAGATCCGCGAGTTTTGTAGAGCAAGAAGGTGAGTAGCATCGTTTTGGCACCTTGGGTGCCTCGATGTGGTCATAAATCCGTGGAAACACGGATTGTTTTAATGGGTTTTGATAAAATCTTGTTTAAAAACATGGGGAAACACATATTTAATATGAAAACGTGATTAAATCAAAGTTTGGTATCCGGGGTTTTGTGTTTTTGCGAGCGTCGAAGGTAAACCGAGAGCCTAGGCTCTCGGCTCATGTTTATTTTGAGATTTGGTGAGCTTTTATCGTTTTTTGACTCTCTTTTGGTCTCGTGGTTACGGTATCGAGGGTGCTTGGATATAAGTTTAAGAGTTTTGATTTTGTCTTGGTTGCAAACTTGATGTGATTGTTGTTGTGATACCGAGACCCTAAGAGGTCCGTTTGGTTTGATTCGAGCTCGGTTGAGCCTAGCCGAGACCCTAGTGGTCTCGGGGTTGGGTCCTCGTGACTCATGGAGTTAGCCGAGACCCAAGTGGGTCTCTCGGCTCGGGGTTTGACTTGGTAAGTCGACCCGGGTTACATGTATACTTGATGTTCTTGTTGGTCTTGATGTGTTTCTAGTTGTTATTGTTGTTGTTGTTTCATTGTGGCCGAATGGAGTAATAAGGAGGCCGAGACCCTCGTGGTCTCGGCAATGGTTGATACGGCATTAGTTTGACGGAGATAGGTTAGTTGGGTACCGTAGTCGGACCCGGAGCTTGTAGTTTGTTTGAGTGGTTTGATTTGGATTTGTGACGGGGATTATCTTGAACTTTGATGATGATATATTTGGACTTGTGAACTTTGAGCGACGTCGAGGTCACCTTGACTTTTTAGTCAATGGTTGATTTCGACAACCGCCTTGACATTTGGATTTGGACAATGGACCGAGAAGTGATGACTCGGACTTGTGACTTATATATTTTATAACTCGAACATATTATAAAACTCGTCATAACTTATATATCGATATAAACATTCATTTATATATATATAAATAGAAACGTGTAAACGTGATTATATATATATATACATGGATGTGTATATAATAAATAAGAAATCACGAGAACGAAATAATAACGTTAACGATAGATATTAGACTAATAATTTGGTGTAATATCGTCGGAAACTTTATTATATTTTTATCGTATAAATGAAACGATCAAGTTGGAAAAACGAATTGTTTTACGAATTATAATGAGTGTTTGGAAATAAAACGAGACCTTGCGAGTTATAAAATATTGAGGGCACTTGAATCCAAGTTCGACCATTATATCTCTTGTTGGTTATTGGTGCTAGTCACGGATATGTGACGTCAATACACCCAATCTATATAACTATTTAACTTGTTTAGTCGACGGATTAAATGAGACTTATTTAGTTATATCGAATGAGTTATTAACGGATATTATATCCTACGACGCCTTAGGTCGTGGTAGGAGTTTGGGAATGATAAGTTAATAAATACTTTTGCGAAGTTATCGAGTTGACGAATTCGATAGATTTCGGGAACTTATTTATATCGCTTACTAAACTCAAAGAACTCACCATGTAGAACTCTATGTGTTATGTGATTTAGGTTTTGGGTGTAATCTTGGAAGAATATATTAGGTAAATAAATTATGGAGGGTTATCAAGTCGACGGATTTGATAAACTTCGATGATTTATTTAAATAATGTATTAGACTAACATTAGACCCGTAGGTTGCTTCTATTGTATCTTTTGGTTGTGATTTCTTGGTTGAGTGTGTCGACCCTCCACCCGCATGGATACCAAACACCAAACTAATATGAGAATAACGAGAGAAATGGATTTTTGGGAAGTAAAAAGAAATACGTTCGGGATTGGGAATATTTAACTTTTGAGGAAATAATCCTGAAGCGAGTTTATATTGTTAGGAAGTGCCGAGTCCGTAGTTGCTGTCTTTTGAGTTATGATACGTCTTACTACTACCGACTTCTTTGTGCTGATATCTGGACTTGAGGTGAGTCATAGCCTACTTTTTTCTCTTGAACTTTGTTTTCAATACTTGGGGTGAGAAACATGCAAAAATGTTTTATGTGGATTATTATCGCTTTTATTATCTCTAAACTTGCTATGCTTATGGAACTAGGATATTGCATCTACCTTAGTCACATAGTGGACCATCGCGTGTGGACTAGCCTTGGTTAGATGAATGACATCAACCCTAGTCACATAGTGAACTACCGCATGTGGACTTAATAAGGTTAAATGAAACAACCATAGTGTGATCACCTATAGGACTTAATATATGTTTATTGGTTATTTGTGATATGCGGAATTGGTTTGTGAGGATTGGATACCTATAGGCCCTATGAGTTTTAGGGTGCCCCTATAGGGCTTTGATGCATGGAAATTACCCGAAAAGCCTAGTCTAGCTAGCAAGCGTTTTGCGTATATGTCCACTTGATTTGATTATGAATATAAACCTATGATCTCACCAGCGAAAGCTGACTTTTAGCACGTTTTCTCAGGTAATTAAGTAATGATTTGGATGCTTGGATGGGAGGCTTGGCTTGGCAATATGGTTTATGGATCTATTTTTCTAAAAACTCTGATATGTATTGTGGACCTACTTTTATTTCTTTTTGGCCTTACTTTGGTGAATCTGGGATGAATGTAACTTTAAAACCCCGTTTGGATGTGTTTTTATTCATGTTTACTTTATCTCGTTCTTTTATGACTTGTGTTGGATACCAATCCCCGTAACACCTCGAAAGCTTGTTGAGTCTTCCGCTGTACCAAATTTTGGGGGTGTTACAGCTATTAACACGCCGTCAAGGATATTTCTACCTTTAATAAATGCATTTTGAACGTCACCTACTACCTTTCCTACCACCCTTTTAGTTCTTTCCGCTAACACCTTCGCGATAATTTTATAGTAGCACCCAATGAGACTTATGGGCCGAAAGTCCCCAAGTCCAATTGGATCCATCACTTTTGGAACGATAGTCACGAATGAAGAGTTGCACCCTCTGGAGATCTCCATCTCCTCCCCAAACCACTTAATTGCACTAACTAGATCTGCCTTCAAGATATTCCAAAACTTCCTGATATACTTGAAATTAAAACCATCTGGGCCTGGAGCTCTGATATGTGTCATTTTACACATATCTTTTCTTCCATTTTTAGAACCAAAACGATCAAAAACACTTCAAAATGATCAAATAATGTCACAAATATCCTTGGAGTGTGTTTTTGTATTTCAGGTACAAAGGATTGAAAATAGAGCGAAAACGAGCATTTTTGGATCGACGCGATAATAGCTGTGCATTTGGTTTGTCATAGACGGAATCAAAGTCAACCTCGGGATATAATTTTGGAACGAGATTGGAAAACCGAACCCGAAACCAAATTTTATGGGCCGACCCGACCCCACTTAATGGGCCAAGTCAGCCCATAATTATTTCTACTATCCAAATCTATACTTGCAAAACCCAAGACTAAACCCAATACTAAACCAAACGGACCTTTGCACTTATTAAACCCACTTGGCCCATTTACCCTTCCAGCCCACACCCATGTTTAATAAACCCACGTTTATATACTTCCTGGTCAAACACACCCTCTCATCCCCTTCCCTGCTTTTACCCAGCATATCAAACCCCATCTCCATTCCACCTCCTGAAACACTCAACCTCCACCCTTTCCCAAGACCTCAAAAGCTACTCCTCACCAATACCAACCCACCTCCTTCACGGGTTGCCATGCCCCGTCACCAATCCACACCAATTGGGCGCCAAAACCAAATTCAATGGCTTTGATGAATTGAGACCCATCCTATGGTTGAGATTGACTCAAAGAAGCACAAAAGTGTCCAGCTCAGCTTTTAGCTCACAGAAGAAACACAACAAGAAGCACACGAGGAGAGAAGATAGAAACCCTAGACTCCATTAGTATAAATAGGGATCTTGTACGCCTTTAAAAGGCAGTAGGTTTAGTTTAATTTTGAGTAATTTTAAGTTTTATTTTAAATCTTTTGTACTCTTTTATTCAATCCAATGAAAGTCTAAAATTTCTGTAATCATTGCTTTTCTACTGCTTATTTTTTAGTCATAAATTCTTTTTACTATTGCTTATTTAAGTTAGTTTAATCCTAGTTCACAATTTCCTGTTCAAATTGTAGTTCAAATTTTTGTTTTTAGTCTAAAAATCTCAACAGTGAACCAGTTAAGGGGTGTTTGGCGCAACCTTGTTTTGTTAGCTTACAATAGTTTTTACCATATCTTCAGATTGCATCAGCTATCATTTAATGTTGTTAGAAGTTCTTAAGTCAAGTTTTATATTCTCATGTAGTTTTCTAAGTTTTCCTAGTTATCTTCCAAACTTTTTTTTTATAACTGTTTTACATAAGATATTAGGATAGATTATAGGTTTAAGCCATTTAGTTGTTTACTTTGCTTCATAATGGCTTAGAATAGGTTAGTGCAAGTTCCTACTTACTGGTCCTTGACTTTTATTGGTCAAAAATCACTTTTTAACCACTTTCACCCACTCTTTTTGCTGTTATAAACATGTCCCACAGTCCACTTGGTTTTCATTTTTAGTTTTCTCAATTTTTACCCTTATGGTCTAAAAATTGGTTTGGTGGTTCTTTGGTTGCTCACGTAGTTGCTATTATTTTTACTTTATTTTCTGCAATTTTTTTTTTCAGCTTTTTGCAGCCTTGAAGTAGCCCGTTTTAGGCTGTTGGCAGCCCTGCATCAGGTAATTACAACCCATAACCCACTTAGATCAGCTAAGGTTGGTTGTTTTCAGTTGTTTACAAGAGAGTTTTAGCAGCTTCAAGTTGATTCAAAGGATTTTTAATGGTTCTTTAAATTTGTTGTTTTTAAACTGAGTTACAAGTAGAGCAGTTATATTCTAGTTTAGGACTTATGTAGGTATTATTGTTGCTCAAATCTAGTTCAATTTAGTCTAAAGTAGTTGTTTGATTTCTGGTATAAGCTTTCATCAGGTCAAGCTCATGTTTTTACCCATTACCTTCACTGTTGCATTGCATATAATACCCACTTTGTACCCCTGCTGCATCAGCAACTATATCGCCCAAATTAGGTAGGTTAGAGTTAGGATTATTATGTGAAATTTGTTCCATTAGGTATTTGTAGTGCAGTATTTAATTGTGTGAGCTTATTGTGCTTTGTGGTGCTTATATTCAAGCTTATTTTGGGCTGCCAATTCAACAACTTTAAGCGGTTGACACATCAGATTTCCCCCACTCGTTTGTGTTTATCTAGTGCGATTGTGGGTTCATTTATGCTTAACTCTGCTCGCTCTAGTGCTTATTAAGGCTCCCCTTCAGCTTCCTTTTGTTTGATTCCCACTAGTTTAGTTTTAGTATAACTTTAAGTAGCGTGAAGATTAGTTTTAGTCTTAGTTTAACATCTCCTAAACTGTTGACTAATTCCCTTTTCAAACTGCTTAATCGTTGCTTTTTATATAAGGTTGTTGTTGGCAGTTGAACTTATTTACATGTGCCTAATTGATTGTTCAAAAATTTTTGAAAAGAAAATTTTATTTTGCAAAAAGGTGTCCACCAGGTTCGAACCTGGGACACTGGCTTTCTCACAGTCACAAGACACAACAAACACCCATCCCAACTGCTCTAACCTTTGTTTCATGTTAGCATTTCCCTTATTTGATATATAACATGTACTTGTTCGTTTTGTTTAGTTAACTAGTTAGCTTTTAATCTGCTTAATTCTGCTTATTGTTAACAGCTTTTTTGCAACTTTTTATTTTTCTTAGATTCTAATTAGTTCAAAGTATTTGTTGTAAAAATCTTAGAATTAATTGAATAGTTTTGGTATTTAATTTGAATTAATTAGTATAAAATAGTTTTTAAATCATATTAATTAGAATTTTAATCCAATTTTTAATTTTCTTTTTTTTAAAAAATTTTCTTTTGTCTTTTAGTGCGTTAAAAAATTATTTGTATGCCCGTAGGATTAGCGTAGCTTAGATTTCACGTTTTATTTTGCGTGGTGACGTTTATTTTTAATAAACGTCTCGTGTTTAATTTAAATTGTGATTTAGGATTTCCCGCTTTCCCTAACATGTTTCCCGTAGTTTTTTAGGTAGTTTTAAGATTCCCGTAGAATTCCCTTGTGTATGTTCCCATTTAGATTGCGTTTATTTCCATTTTCGTTTGTTAATTATTAATTTTCGTAACTTAAACGTACCAAAATTCCAAATAAACTCTCTCAACCAAACATACAAGCATTTTAATCTCGGATCTTTTCACGAAACTTTCCATTCACACCTCGTTGGGGTACGACCCGGGAAATCACTTTCCTGGTCTTGAAAATATCACATTGCACGAGTTTACGAGGTAATCTTTTTCCTAAAAGGTTTACTTGTATTTCTCCACGTCTTGTTGTCACTCACGATAACATTGACCTCACTTTGTTGATATTTTTTGAATACTTGTTGTTTTACACACCAAAACACAACGAATCAAATGGCGCCGCTGCCGGGGAGGCTGTGTGTCGAAAGTCTCGTAAAAGGTTTTAACGATTAGTCTTGTAGAACCTTCGCAAGAAGTTATCGTTTTCAAAAATATAAAAAAAAAAAAAAAAAAAAAAAAAAAAAAAAAAAAAAAAAAAAAAAAAAAAAAAAAAAAAAAAAAAAAAAAAAAAAAAAAAAAAAGAGAGAATACTTGTCACCAAGTATTCAACAAAAGCACCAAAAAAAATAATAATAATAATAATAATAATAATAATAAACATCCTCCGTCTTCCGTTGAAGGAGGGCGGTTGTAAACCAAATAAGCTTTCACAACAAAAGGGTAATCGTGAAATCAATTGTTACCCGATTAGCCCATAAAGCAAAACGGTTTCAGTTGACGTAACGGTTAACAAAAAGAAAATAAAAGAAAAACAACAAAATGATTTTCCTTCTTTATTTGTACAAAATGTTTTTTTGAAAAACCCAAAAATAATCTTCTTATCATCCTTACCGTTTAATTCTATCTTCTCATCCCTCGTTAATGTTTAATTCTTATGTCATCACTCGACTACGACTGTTTTCATTGTAAATGTCCGGTGGATGACAATCTTCGTTGTTAGAAGTGCGCGTGTAGGCGGTGTGGAAGTAAAATTAGAGACGGAATTTGTAAATGGTGTGAAGCAAATCCGAATGCTTTCAATGATTCTCAAAATTCTTCCGACTACCCTTCACAGCCCGAGATACGTGCTATTAATGGCAAACCGTCAAGACTTGATCCACACCTTTCACGATTTACAGTGACTAAAAAGAACGACTTGCCTAATCTTTACGTTTATCAAGAACAAGAACCGGGGGTCATAACGGAAGTGGTGGAAATTGCTAGCTCTAAGAGCACATCACTTGTCCCACCTCCGGGTCTTTCAAAATATTCTTCGAGACTTGATAATCATTCGGATTATTGTGTTGATTCTTTGAATGATTCGATTCCTTCTTTAAGGCAATCGTTTATTCCGTGCGTCGGTTGTGGCGAGCCACTTTTCGGTTTACCATGTCGTTGGTGTACGTGTGAATGATGTGGTAATGATATTCAAAACGGAAGTTGTTTGTTTTGTGGTTCAAGGAATTCATTCGCTCACGATTCTAATCCGAGCTTTTGCAATGATCCACAAAACGATTTCGTTTCATATGAGCATAATCCGTGTTNTTTTCCACCAAAAGAGCATCTTCCACTGAAATCTTTTCAACGCGGGATCTCTATCCCCCCCACACCCTCGGACCGCCTCCAAAATTTCACCCTCCGAGAACTCTTTTTCCACCAAAAGAGCATCTTCCACTGAAATCTTTTCAACGCGGGATCTCTATCCCCCCCACACCCTCGGACCGCCTCCAAAATTTCACCCTCCGAGAACTCTTTTTCCACCAAAAGAGCATCTTCCACTGAAATCTTTTCAACGCGGGATCTCTATCCCCCCCACACCCTCGGACCGCCTCCAAAATTTCACCCTCCGAGAACTCTTTTTCCACCAAAAGAGCATCTTCCACTGAAATCTTTTCAACGCGGGATCTCTATCCCCCCCACACCCTCGGACCGCCTCCAAAATTTCACCCTCCGAGAACTCTTTTTCCACCAAAAGAGCATCTTCCACTGAAATCTTTTCAACGCGGGATCTCTATCCCCCCCACACCCTCGGACCGCCTCCAAAATTTCACCCTCCGAGAACTCTTTTTCCACCAAAAGAGCATCTTCCACTGAAATCTTTTCAACGCGGGATCTCTATCCCCCCCACACCCTCGGACCGCCTCCAAAATTTCACCCTCCGAGAACTCTTTTTCCACCAAAAGAGCATCTTCCACTGAAATCTTTTCAACGCGGGATCTCTATCCCCCCCACACCCTCGGACCGCCTCCAAAATTTCACCCTCCGAGAACTCTTTTTCCACCAAAAGAGCATCTTCCACTGAAATCTTTTCAACGCGGGATCTCTATCCCCCCCACACCCTCGGACCGCCTCCAAAATTTCACCCTCCGAGAACTCTTTTTCCACCAAAAGAGCATCTTCCACTGAAATCTTTTCAACGCGGGATCTCTATCCCCCCCACACCCTCGGACCGCCTCCAAAATTTCACCCTCCGAGAACTCTTTTTCCACCAAAAGAGCATCTTCCACTGAAATCTTTTCAACGCGGGATCTCTATCCCCCCCACACCCTCGGACCGCCTCCAAAATTTCACCCTCCGAGAACTCTTTTTCCACCAAAAGAGCATCTTCCACTGAAATCTTTTCAACGCGGGATCTCTATCCCCCCCACACCCTCGGACCGCCTCCAAAATTTCACCCTCCGAGAACTCTTTTTCCACCAAAAGAGCATCTTCCACTGAAATCTTTTCAACGCGGGATCTCTATCCCCCCCACACCCTCGGACCGCCTCCAAAATTTCACCCTCCGAGAACTCTTTTTCCACCAAAAGAGCATCTTCCACTGAAATCTTTTCAACGCGGGATCTCTATCCCCCCCACACCCTCGGACCGCCTCCAAAATTTCACCCTCCGAGAACTCTTTTTCCACCAAAAGAGCATCTTCCACTGAAATCTTTTCAACGCGGGATCTCTATCCCCCCCACACCCTCGGACCGCCTCCAAAATTTCACCCTCCGAGAACTCTTTTTCCACCAAAAGAGCATCTTCCACTGAAATCTTTTCAACGCGCTCACAACAAAAATTGGGCGTATCGATGATCCCTCCGAAAACAATGTCTTATAATGCCTCACCATTTCCGCCTTTATCATCTTTGGATCCTCACACCACAACCCATTCACCATCAATCCCCTAATATTACTCTTATTATTCCTTCGCTTGATAAACGAGTGAAAGAACTTCGAGTTTTCATCCCCCTCTATATCCCATCTTATCCTAGCCTTTTGACGAAGCATACACTTGAGCTCAGTTTCCCTATCGATCCACGCTTTCCTCGCCTTCACCCACGCCTCCCGCTCCACTTCACATAAAAGTCTATTTTCCGCTTCCAACTCCCACACCATTGCTTCTTTTTTAGCCATTTCAATTTTTTCATTAACTGCACCGAATCTTTCTTTACTCCACTTTTTAAGCACTGCTTTGACGTTTTTAAGTCTGTCACGGAATCGACAATCCGGTCGTCTACTCCTAATCTCCATCTTCCACGCCTCTTCCACCACATGTTCTATGTCCTTCTCCTCTAACCAAATATCAAACGCCCGAAAAGGCTTCGGACCAAAATCAAGGTCGACGTCCTTTAACACAATAGGACAGTGGTCCGAAAGCTTCCGATCCAATGCAACGACCGACAAACTACCCCATAAGTTACCAAATTCCTCATTTAAAAGAAATCGATCTAACTTACTAAATTTCAACCCATCATCGCTAACTCTAGTGAACTTTCTCCCCCCCCCCCCCATCGGAATCTCTATCAGCTTCGTCTCATTAATAAAATCATTGAAATCCATCGTTTCCTTAGTATTAACTTGTGAATTCCTCCTTTCGTCGCCACCTCTAACCACATTTAGGTCTCCAAAAATACACCATGCTCCCTTTGAACTATCCATTAACCCGCGAATTCTATCCCATAAAGATGCCTTTTGTCTACCTACATGTGGACCATAAATACACGCCAAACCCACTTTTTTGTTTCTCGCTTTCCACTCACCTTTTACCGCCACAAATCTCTCATCCCCCATACCATCTTTATATGTAAATGATCTAGTATCCCATATTAACAAAACCCCACCCAAGTTCCCGTTAGCAGCTAACTGAGTAAACCCGAAGCCCCTCCCTCCCCATAAATCTTCTATCACCATATCATCAATCACTCCACATTTAGTTTCCTGTAAGCCAATGACATCTGGTCGTTCTTCCCTAATTATAGATTTAACCCAACCCTTCTTCTCGGCCTCACCAAAACCCCTTATATTAATAGAAATAATCTTCATACTAAATAAGATTCTTAACGATAAATGATTTTCTTACCTTACTGTTGATCCTCCTTCTTGTCATCCTCCCTGCCCACTATTTCAACCTCACTCATATTTACCTTTTCCGCTTTAGCCCAAGAAACCCCAATTATTTCACCAATATCCTTCACTTGTTCCATGTTAATTGAGCATCCTTTGCTATCTGAGTCTGCTCGTCCTGTACTCTTGAACACAAACGTTTCCTTCTTTCCATCCCCCTCGTCATGATACACCTTATACACTTCAGACCAGTGGCGGATCTAGGAATCCGTCACAGGGTGTGCACAAACTAATATAAAAGAAAAATCCGTGTGAGTTTATAGGGTCGGGTCGGGTCGGGTTATTTAACTGTGTTTTTTTCCCTTGTTTGGTTCAGGTCATGTTATATCTTTTAATCAAATAACTACGAGTATATGTAGTTTGTATAAAACAAAGTAAGAGTAACTAATATGAATATATACCAACTTCTAAAAAAACAAAACATTAGGAGAAATGATGTACCGTACTCCTATTAAATATTGTTGGACCCACTCCTCCACCCACAAAACCAACGCCACCCTCTCCAATACCTTCTCCCTCACTAAAACTACTGCAACTTTAAAATCTCCATTGAAACCTCCATTGTTATTTCTTAAATTTCTTCCATCTTTAAATTTTGTTTTCATTTGTTTTAGTTGAGATTAAAAAGGGTATGCACTTAATTTTTACAAGGTATGCACTCTATGTAAAATAACCAAGTAAAAACACAAAATCAATATTTTTTACACTAAGCCAATAATTCACAGGGTATGCAAGTGCATACCCTGTCTAACATGTAGATCCGCCCCTGCTTCAGACACCCCTTTTTCATTCGTCCCCGAACCCCCCACCCCGTGCATTCTTGCTACTTTCTTTGCTTTTTTAAGACTTTTTCGCCCTCTCTTTTTGTTAAAGGTCCCTATCCCATTATCCACACCCTCGTTGAAAGCATTAGTTTTGTTTGCCTCTTCAAAATCTATCTCCTTTAATCCACTCGTGTTTTCGATCATATTGCTAATGGCATCACCCTCATCGTCTTCATTTTCTTTTCTCTTTTTATTTAGTCTGCCATCTCCGCTACTATTCGATGATGTTGGATGTGCCTCCCGTTTTCCACCTCTTACACTAGTCTCATCAGTATATTTTCCATCCAAGTAAGTTTTATTATTTATATCCTTCCCACGTCTAATTACTATATATATTAAATTGAGGTTAAAACGACGTCGGTCCATGTAATGGGCTTCTCAGCCTTTTCTTTTTGGCCTGCTACCTTGGGCTCGATCCATCTGTACTTTTGCCCACTTATATGATAAGATGAAGAAGAAGCGATAATTCAAGAGGCGGTGTTATCTCCCGAAGCTTCTTCCACTGCACAAAACAACACAAATCAATTCTAGCTTTTTCCAAATTTGCAACATAAATTTGGCAGATGAACAGAAGATTTGGAGCATAAAAACAATGGTTCCCTGCGGTCCGAACCCGGTGTCGGTGATGTGGTGCCGGTGATGCGGTGAGGTCCTCGATTCCATCCATGTCTTTCAACAGGCTTTTATTTGATCGGTAATTGGGTTAAAGTTTTGATTTTTTATTGTAAATCAAGATTAGGGTTTGAATGTGTTTGTGGTTTTTTTGGTTAAGGTAAGTGAAAAACGTAGTTATTTGTAAGATTTTCCAAAAGCTCATAACCTTACTTTCATTGGCTTATCAGGTTGCTTAATTCTCCTTATGACTTATTCATAAGATATGTAAGATACGTGTTCGAATTTGCGCTCATAATGAATATACCAAAGGGAATTAGGAACGTTGTCCAGGTAAAATGTCTATGAAAATTTATTAGTTACTTTCTTTTAATACCAAATGACACGTCGGAATTGAGGTAGTTTTCTTGGTCATGTGTTCTGTTTTAAAGATTGTGTTTCTTTTTTTCTTTAAGCAAGGTATTGGTGGATGTGTCTGATGTGGTGTGCGTTTATGATGTTCAGAAGGAGGATAGTGATAGCTTTTTTATCTTTAAAATAAGCACTTGGAGTAACCAGTTGAAAAAATAGTTAAAGAATCAGCTTATTTTGTAAGGAAAATGCAATAGCAATTCATTCATAGAATAGCTAGGGTGTTTGGATGTGTTGTTCATACATATGACTATCCACTAAAGGCTAAAGGTGATCACACAATCATACGGTTTTTGGTGCAGAAAAAAAAGATGTGTTGAATAGTTAGTGGTTTACAGTTTTTTTTGTCGAAGTAGAGCTATTGAAGTTATGTCATAGAGCATATATCGTCGGCAATTTTAGCAAATGTTTATCGATATTATGAACAGTCTCTGAATGTTTTTATTTGTTAATCATATCACATGTTTCTGAATTTGAGATTCTTTCTTGGGGAATTTTCAGGTTGCAAGTGGCTGAATAGCTCAACGATACAATGTTATTCTTGGATGTAAGTGATATATTCATAATATCGTCGCAGCTCTGAACATATATACTTATCACTATTTTTGACAACCATGAGTTGATTGTGTCTATTTTTTTAGAATTTTGCATTAAGTTTAGCCAAACAACCAATAGTAGTAATCGAGATTACAAACGACAAATTACCGAGTGAAAGATGGTATTTCTTTTAGCAATTTAAGTCTTGCTTTAAATACCATCATTGTACACATTATGTAATCAGTATGTAAACTTTACAGAAAAATAGACACTCACACATTAGTTTTTACTCCTATTCTTTTAGTATTTCAAGAACCACGAAGCCTGCCCAAATTTTCTCCCACCTGTAGTAGACGTACGTGCCTTAGAGACACAGGTAATCTAATCATCAACCAGCCACATATTAAAAGAGTGTTCATTTATTACATCAGTTAATGGTTATAGATTAATTACCTATTATGTTTCAGGTTTTACGCAGATGCATGCGCGGCCCAACAGTTAGCAATCGTAAACAACCAGTTGCGCGAGCTTAGCAACATTCACATTTATTTAGTTTCTCATATATCATGTTTACCCAGTAATTTATTCCGTTGTTGATTTACATCTTACGCTTGAATACATTCTTGCAGGCCTCCATCAGATTATAATTTTTTTTGGAGTAATTAAAGACCAAGCGGGGAAGCTAACCATGCCTGGCATCGAGGTATTCATCATTTTACAGTCTCTTTCTTTCCATAGCATATAAATTTAGAACTTTACAACTGCAAAAACCTATATTTAACTACAACGATATTCCGACTCTTTTTTCCCATTAACCTTACATAACACAGGTCGACCCATTCGTAGCATTTTTTTTGGGTTTTTGATATTCAAAATGTTTAAGGAAGCACATCCGGAGTTATCAATCACGATGGATTTACCAAACACCACACCTGTGCAGCCAGCTGCAATGCGACAAAACGTTGAGGTGATGAACGTCTATTGTTGATAGAAGGCCAGAACCGTGAGGTGGTTCAGGAGTTGATTAAGGTGAATCTGTTGTTGACAAATATGGGTGACGTCATGGGGAAAACGCTTTGCATGTACCAACACGTAAAGGTCGTGTTCAGGTAAATATTCGGTTCTGATCAATTGGAGTAGATGTAGTATTATTGGTGGCTTGGTGCAGACACTTAAATATATGGAGTCTAAGAAGTGATGCAAGCAATGCACATGACTATTTCGACTTTTATAAATAAACAATGAATGTTTTTTTCTGACACGTATTTTGGTTGTTTAACGTCCACCGTAGCATTCACTGGTTTTGTACTTTTTTATGTATAGTTCTTAATATTTTACAATTGTACAACCTTTGCAAAAAACCAGGTACTTATTTATTCTTGCATTTGACATTGTTTCTAAAAATTCTATATCAGTAGTAGTTATAGCTAATTTCAAATGGGAATATAGGTATTCATGGTTTCAGGGGTAACATGTTATTTACGAGTGGAATCACAGGGCTTAAAATACAACTAAACTTCCAGATTGGGCTATTATAAACACAACTACAGTATGAATTTAGGGTATGCAGCTGCAACATTTGATAGCCATTATTGGCAAATTGCACACTATAATTTCCGTTAAGATCTCCCTTGGTTTTACCTATGTATATTAAGTTGAATAGCAGTTGATTGATGTCGTATTACTATGGTTTGTGATTTTCTTTGTGTTTTTAATTTGCAGATTGCACGGGCATTTATATGGCTGGCTTAAAATGATGTTGTATGTTTGTAATGCACAGAAAAGGAAGAATTGTACATGCTCTATTAGAGGTATCTGTATCAAAATCATTGTGCATGTGTTTTTAACTTGCAAGTATTATTTTGCTAAACATATTGTTTTACATGG
Source organism: Artemisia annua (assembly GCA_014162995.1). NCBI lineage: Eukaryota > Viridiplantae > Streptophyta > Magnoliopsida > Asterales > Asteraceae > Artemisia > Artemisia annua. The sequence continues at coordinate 49,509 of LBNU01005738.1, read as the reverse complement.
TTAATTCAAAGTACCAATTCTATTTATTCATGGCCATCAGTTACCTGCTATCCGTGGCAACTGACTATGTGTGGTGTCGCGATTAAGTCAATGGTTGTTGAACGATTTTTTTCCTCCAGTTTTTTTTGCCCATGTTGTATTGACGCATCGGTGTGTCAACCATGTATTACAAAATCGACCTTTTTATCCTTCACAAATTAGTACACTAAGAAATATCGTGCAATAATCAATGACATAAAACAACGCCCTGCCGCAACGCGGCGGATCGGCGCCCATCTCGTTCTTCTAATTTTCTCATTGCTACTTTCATTCACTGCCCAATCTATTCTAACCGGACCTCTGGCTTCACTCGGCCCATCCTCATTAATTTTATTTTGGTTTGGACTATCATCTTTTGTGAGCTGAGGCCCAATGTCCTTAACGTGGCCCATCTTACCATTATCAATACTTCTACCTTTTGACTTTCAATATAATAATTCCTATCACATGACACGCCTCTATCTTGGTTACATAACATCTTTTCACACGACTTTTCCTTTTTCTCATTCTCTTTTTCACCAATTGCATCTTCCCTAGCACTCTGTTCCCGAGATATAAAATGGAAAGAAGAGAAATGGAGAGGTTAAAAACGAGAGAAAAGAAGAGGAGAGGAAAAAATATTGATTTTTTGTTTGTGTTCCCAAGTTAGAGAGAAAAGAAGAGAGATTCAATAAAATTATGCACAAAAATCATCTTCTCTTCAAATCATCCCAATTTGGGAAGAAGATTAGGAGAGAAGTTTTGGCATATTTTCCTCTCCTCTTCTCTTCTCTTCTTTCCAAAAAAAACTCGGGAACATAAATATTTTGTTATTTCCTCTCCCCTTCTCTTCTTTTCTCTCTAAATAAAAACTCGGGAAGGGTGTTTTGTGACTTTGTCAACATCAACCGTCGCCTTCTCTTTTTTCGATATGGCCTCCTCGGTTGTCTCCCAAACTCGTGACATGCCTGAAATTCTTGACACCTCATCTTCCTCCATTTTCCGGCCACCATCATCCTCTGGTCGGAGATTAAAAGCTGTTTCATCCTCGGCCTCATTTCCTCCTTCTTCCAAATCAGATTTCAATGAATCTCCCCCACTTGAATCCTCGTTTGAATCTGTTTCACCCCCACTTGAGTCCTCGTTGCTTTCACTATCTGATATTACCATGTCGTTATTTTCATCCTGCTTCTCCGTGTCCCTATTCATGTGTTCGATCTTCGACTCGTTCCCATCCTCCTCCCAGTCAACTTCCATTATATCCCCTACCTCCTCGACAATGTTGATTTTAAAATTTTTCCCAAACACCTTGATGTATAACGATTTGTTTATCAATCCTTTATTCCGTGTGTGTAGTTGAACTTTTGCAACAATCAGGTTTTGGTTTCCTTCCAGGTTACAATTGCTTGTTCCGATAACTCTCCCATGCAGTGCCACTATATTCTTGAACATGTGTTCCGACCAACATGAAACCGGTACCCCCATGACATTTACCCATGTCAGCCTACCAGGAAGTATATAGTGTTTACTCCATCGCCTCATTTTATGAACCCATCTCCTCATCCCATGGTTGATGTTGTTTAATATGTTTGTGACAGTTTCAGAATTATCAAATACCATCATAATCTCTAACCCGTCCATCGTCTTAATCTCTACATTGTTTAGTCCTTCTTCGTCACAAAAACTTGGTAATTTCGAAAGAAAGAGTGGGTTCTTTACTTCCCCGAGCAAACATCTGTTGAAAAAGGCCATGTTAACCTCATCATCACCCACTTCGATCATTCTTAAGTTCTCCTTTTCCTCTCTCGCCTCCAAATTATCATCATGGTTCCTGCATTCTTCTTTCCTTTCCTCCATCACTCTTTGTTTCGAATCTGTGTTGCTTTTGTACCCATTAACAACGTCGACGAATCTACGTTCATCTCTTTTCATACTATACCCATTTTTCCCGCTCCGATCATGCTCAGCCTTCATATTGTTCCTTCTAACACCACCACTGTTATCCGACCTTCTATATTCTCCTGGATTCTTCCTGTCAAAAGCTACGAACACTTTCAAAAACTCTTCCCCGAATCTGATCTCACGCAGTCTCATCAGTAATGCATTAGTGTCCTCCACTAGTTTGAACCTGACAAAGCCATAACGTTGCCCGTTTCTCAAGCGTTTCTGCACCATATACATGTCGAAAACAGTTCCGAATTTTTTGAACGTCATCCATAGATTCCCCATTCCCCAATCGTTTGGAAAGTTGAAAAACATAAACGATATCGCGGAGTTACGCTTTCCACCGGTGTAGTTAGTTCCTAGACGCTTACCTGAGTTACGCTTACCTGTGTATTCCCCTCTATTTCCAATGTGCCTTTCACTCGCAAACACACTATCTCTCGTTTGTTTTCTCTCTCGCCACTCTCTCACAGGAAAGTTGCTAGCCCCTTTTTTCTCTCTCACATAGAACATTTTCGATGTTATAATTTAAGTGCTTTGAACATGTTTATTTTTAGGGGGTTTCTTATGTCATTACAATTTGGGATTTTTATCTTTGAAAAGGGTTTTTTTTTTTTTTTTTTTTTTTTTTTTTTTTTTTTTTTTTTTTTTTTTTTTTTTAATTATATGTTTTTCTATGGGATTTGATGGTAATGGGTTTGGAAAAATTTGCTTATTAGCACAGGTATGTAAAAATTTGATGGTGAGGATGGTGTGAGCCCACGGATATCATCATTAGCACAGGTATGTAAAAGCATTGTAACAGGTATCTTGAATAGATCTTGATGGTGAATAGCAAAGTTATTAAAAAGTTGGTTGATTTTTTGTGTTCGTGATATGTGTAGGCCTTTTTCAGGAATCAGTTGCGGTGAACTTAAGTGACTAGGCAACATGTTCGTATTCGAGGTATGTGACAAATTTAGTTAAATGTTGATTTGTTTCTTCATAAATCATGATGATATATATTTTTTTTTAATCAAGAATATTAAAATAATGTCATTTTATTAATGAGGTTATTTCATATAATCCTAGCCTTAAGAGAATGATTTTTCTACTAAAATGCAAATTAACACTAGATCAGAAGTCATTAGGTGGTTACGGAGCGTTTGGAATAGCTTTGTTTCTCGGCTTATCAACAAATTTTGGCGATAAAACGCTAAAAACCCATATTTGTTTTATGTTTTTTGAAGGTTTTTTTTTCTTTTTTTTTCTTTTTTTTTTAACTGCCTTATTTGTGTCATAGATCTTGGATAAAGATGCTTATGCATTGGGTGTGTGATAAAAGAAACAGGTATGTTGTGTAGTTCAACTAATGTTTTGTCGGCTAGAACTCTAAATATGTTAGTGGCATATGTGTGTCCTGAATCTTGGATAAAGATGCAATAGGTGTGTGGTTAAGGAGTGTTTGGAATAGCTTTGTTTATCGGCTTATCAACTACAAGTTTTACATTCAGTTTCAGAGTCTCATGGTCACATTGGTCCTTTGCTGAATGTGGGTCAAATTGGATTGTCGTTTATATTTAGCACCTCAAGCTTATATTGAAAAATTGGAAATATATAAAGTATTACTTTTTTATACTATATAGTAGTTGGCATATACGAGTATATTATTTCTTTAAAAGATGTTCGCTTCACTATATCAAACATGTGGATTTATCATCGAGAGTCATGTTTAATATGTTTTAGAAACACTTGCTGCTACTTTAAGAATTCTTATATTAATGAGGACATGTTGGGTTAGTTGGTTGTATAATTATTTACCAGCTTTGAAATTAGCTAACGTGTTTCTGGAAACAAAGATTGATTTACGAGTTTCAAAGACGAGTTCGTGCTTTCATTTTCTTTACTTTCTTGCTGCTTTGGACTTTAAATAGTGAATGATTTATAAAAGAACATCAGGATGGTTTATGACTTATGCGTTTATGACTTCCTTGTTGTTGGGATGGTTTATCAGTTCCTTCAGTTGATAAATGAACGTTGGATGACATGACGTTTCATTTTGGGTTTAATCAATTATAGGAATGTTAATTTGTGGTGTGTCTATTTAATCATCCACTTGCCATTATAGGAGTGTCCTATTTAATTCTGTTGTAACTAAGTACGTCACTTATAAAGCAAAAAACAATAGCAATGAGTTCTTATATTTTGTAAAAATGAAAATAATTGAGCAAGTGTACATGGTTATGAATGAATGTCGATTAGTCTTGTTACGCTTTATTAGCTGAAAGAAAGTAGTTTGAGTTGTTTCATGTCATTCTTATGAGATGTAATGTTTTCTTTGCAAATAGATGTTAGGTTACTCCTCGATAAAAGCTTAGGTCTAAAAAGGAGAATCTGACACAACTGAGTTTATATAAGCAATCTCAGCAGGAAAATAATCGCCCTGTCGTGCCTCTTTGAACTATTTATACTTAGTAATACTATTTTCTGCTTTGGAATATGTTTTATGGGGTTTTTTTTTTTTTTTTTTTTTTGGAACAACAATAGGTTTTAAGGTTTAATACTTTGTATGACCTATTTGTCTAAAGCACCACTGTTTTGCAGGATTGGTTTGATGAATATCTAGAACGGGTGGCGAGACAATGGTTTTGACAGCTCTTAACTATGAGCTAAACGCGACATCCATGTGCACATCTATTTGAGATTGATACTAATTTGAGGGGTTTGACCTTGCCGAGAGTTGGATATTTCAACTACATCAAACCCGTTAGTTACTTCTTCCTTTCTACAGAAATTTCATTTATTTTGTATGATTTTTAGGCGTATGGTTCATGTGTATGGTTGAGGGGCATACACAATGGAAGTTGTGAAATGTATTCAATAAGGGTGTTAGGTTGCTTATTATATTTTTAACGTCTTGGTGGCCTCCACATGATTGGTACATCTTTGCATGAGTCCCGAGATAATCGGATAACTAAATTTTCTTTTGCTCAAGACATGAATTTTGTTTTCTTATTTATTTAGTAATCATAGATGACCATTGTGAATTTTTTTTTGCTCTACAAAGCTACAATGTTTGTTTTAGTGTCCACAAATTTTTTTATTCAGGTATAGAAGCTGAAGTTACATGTCACATAAGGTGGAGTTGAATGTGCGATTAGCCACGTCACTGAAGCAGATGCCGAAAGATATCAAAATGAAATTGAATGTGCCACAAGCTGAAGGACAAAGTCACAGAAGTAGATGGTGGAATTGGACTTGATCATCACTCAAGTCGAAGTTGATAGTCAAAGAAGTGGATGTTGAAACTAAGAAGTTTTATTGATTGTTTTAGCTATATGTAATGGTAGTAACACCTATAAATGTTTTCATTCAATTATGTGATAAAAAAATGTACTCTAAACAACATGTATAAAGTTTCAGTTTTGCTTGAAAGATATTGCAAGTGTTCAGTCGTGTATCCAAATTTTTGTTCAGTCGTGTAACTACACGAGATGAACCAAGCACAAATGAGAAAACAAAAACATATGTTTACTACAATAGAAGCCTGAAAAATGTCAACCCAAATGTTACTTAAAAAGCCCAATAAAAAACTGTGGGTTACATAAGCTGATTATATATAAGAAAATACCAACGGCTTCTAAAGAACATGTAAAATTATTCATACGCAGCGTAGTATATAGAAATTCATTACACATAATACGAACAAAAACAATCCCGCAGCAACGCGCGTGCTCGCCCACTCGTTTGACATCTAAACTACAAGGCTAAGAATAAGAATCAATAGCTTATCCATTTTTGTTAAATGAATCGGTCTTGTTTTTAATTTACCACTTTATTGACCAAGAACAATGAATAAGGGGGTGTTTGGCTAAGCTTATTTAGTGGGCTTATGAGTTTATTAGCTTATATAAGCTCATAAGGCCAGACCAAGTGTTTAGCTAAGTTTATTTGAGCGGGCTTATGAGCTTATTTATGAGTGTTTTGATAAGCCAAGAATATGGGGTTTTTTATGAGGTATTTGGTTTTGTTTAACTCACCCCCTTATCAATGTACATTTTTGCCATCATTAACTTTCCATAACTACACCATACTCACCAGTACCTCCTTCATAACTTCTCCATAACTCTCCATAACTACACCAGTACCTCCTTCATAACTTTCTCCATAAATATACCACCAATACCTGTACCTCATCCTCCACTCCATTAATAACTCTCCTTTAAATTAATCTTCTCCTCCATTAAACTTTCCATAACTCTCCACCCATACACTTCCAATTGTTGCTACGCTTCTCATCAATCAGCATGNAACGTGGAGTTGAATGTGCGATTAGCCACGTCACTGAAGCAGAAGCCGAAAGATATCGAAATGAAATTGAATGTGCCACAAGATGAAGGACAAAGTCACAGAAGTAGATGGTGGAATTGGACTTGATCATCACTCAAGTCGAAGTTGATAGTCAAAGAAGTGGATGTTGAAACTAAGAAGTTTTATTGATTGTTTTAGCTATATGTAATGGTAGTAAGACCTATAAATGTTTTCATTCAATTATGTGATAAAAAAATGTACTCTAAACAACATGTATAAAGTTTCAGTTTTGCTTGAAAGATATTGCAAGTGTTCAGTCGTGTATCCAAATTTTTGTTCAGTCGTGTAACTACACGAGATGAACCAAGCACAAATGAGAAAACAAAAACATCTGTTTACTACAATAGAAGCCTGAAAATGTCAACCCAAATGTTACTTAAAAAGCCCAATAAAAAACTGTGGGTTACATAAGCTGATTATATATAAGAAAATACCAACGGCTACTAAAGAACATGTAAAATTATTCATACGCAGCGTAGTATATAGAAATTCATTACACATAATACGAACAAAAACAATCCCGCAGCAACGCGCGTGCTCGCCCACTCGTTTGACATCTAAACTACAAGGCTAAGAATAAGAATCAATAGCGTATCCATTTTTGTTAAATGAATCGGTCTTGTTTTTAATTTACCACTTTATTGACCAATAACAATGAATAAGGGGGTGTTTGGCTAAGCTTATTTAGTGGGCTTATGAGTTTATTAGCTTATATAAGCTCATAAGGCCAAATCAAGTGTTTAGCTAAGCTTATTTGAGCGGGCTTATGAGCTTATTTATGAGTGTTTTGATAAGCCAAGAATATGGGGTTTTTTATGAGGTATTTGGTTTATTTAACTCACCCCCTTATCAATGTACATTTTTGCCATCATTAACTCTCCATAACTACACCATAATCACCAGTACCTCCTTCATAACTTCTCCATAACTCTCCATAACTACACCAGTACCTTCTTCATAACTTTCTCCATAAATATACCACCAATACTTGTACCTCATCCTCCACTCCATTAATAACTCTCCTTTAAATTAATCTTCTCCTCCATTAAACTTTCCATAACTCTCCACCCATACACTTCCAATTGTTGCTACGCTTCTCATCAATCAGCAGGTATAATCTCATTAACTCTCCATTAATTATCACATTAATTTTATCATTTTCTCATTCTTTTATAACTCAACTGATTATCACATTATCATATCTATGATTTTATTATGAAATAGTGTTTAATTATATAAATTCTACGATTGTTTACACTGATTTTTTTTAAGTATATGATGACTGATGGTGTTATGGTTAGGTTAGGTTACGTATTACTAGTACTATTTATTAAGTTTTTTTCAATTAATAAAATTTGATGTTAAATATTACCCTCGTTAACTCACCCCTTTATCAATGTACATTTTTGCCATCATTAACTCTCCATAACTACACCATACTCACAAGTACTTGCTTCATAAATTCTACATAACTCTCCATAACTACACCAGTACCTCCTCCATAACTTTTTCCATAAATATACCACCAATACATGTACCCCCTCCTCCACTCCATTAATAACTCTCATTTAAATTAACCTTTTCCTCCATTAAACTTTCCATAACTCTCCACCCATACACTTCCAATTGTTGCTACGCTTCTCATCAATCAACATGTATAATCTCATCAAATCTCCATTAATTATCACATTAATTTTATCATTTTCTCATTCTTTTATTAGTCAATTGATTATCACATTATCATAACCTATGACTTTATTATGAAATAATGTTTATTGATATAAATTCTACGATTGTTTACACTGCTTTTTTTTAAGTATATGATGACTGATGGTGTTATGGTTAGGTTAGGTATTACTAGTACTATTTATCAAGTCTTTTTCAATTAATAAAATTTGATGTAGTTGGGGAAATTGGGATTGTAATAAGTAATAACTACTACTTTGTGCATTACTGGTGTAGATGTAACTGGAATTGTGTCGAACTCGAAATTTGTAGAAAAGTATTCGGCTTTGATATATGAGTTGGTTTGCGCTTTATTTGAGTTCCTATGGAATTTGCTTGTATGATGTTTTTGGACTTACATGATGTGACCACTAAAAATTGTGTAATACTGTTATACTAAAGCTGGCTGTCCAATGTTGAATGTATAATGATAAGGAAAAGCGGTTTAAAACATGTGAATTTAGGCGTTTGGTTTTGTAAACGGGTAAACACATGCAGTTACAGTTAGTATCAAACTTATTATTTGACTCCAAAACAACCCACCACTAAAAATTACAGTTAGTAAGTGATAGAATGGCACTTGCAGACTGCATTTTAAGATTATGCATTAGTAATACCAAACACCCCTGCTGCAATAATAAGGTGTCTATGTTACGTCATATGGTGTTTTTTCGAGCTCTTTTATTCCAACTGTAAATCGTCTTTTTGTTGTTGTTAGTAAGCTAAAAATAAATATTTGTATGTTGGCGGTATAGATTTTCATCTTCTTAATTCACTCATGGACAACGTCGATGGTAATGAAACAAAAAATGATAATGAAATTGCCCTTACAAGCGGAAGGCAAAAGAAAGTAAAAAATTCCACCCGTTTGGGATAACAAAACGCATTTGGTATTTGTTGAGTTATGCTTGAATGAGGATGAGTTAGTAACATCTAGTAGATGAAGATTTTATCAATTTATATTGTGTAATGATATATGTATTTTTTTTTAGACTTTAAACTTTGTTAGATCTAATTTAAACTTCGTTAGATCTAATTTAAATTGTAAATTATAGTTTTTAATTTCATATGTATATTTCTGGAAGAAAAAATGAAAAAAAAAAACTAATCCAAACACTTGAGCTAATAAAGCTTATTAAACTATGTCCTTTTAGTCATTTACCAACATAAGCCAAACCAAACACTTTTAAGCTTATAAACTTATTAACCATTAGCTAATCCAAACACTAATATTGGCTTATAAGCTTATGTTATATAAGCCATAAGCCAATAAACCCAAGCCAATAAACCCAAGCCCACTAAATAAGCTTATGACCTTTATAATTCGGTTCCTCCGACATTAGGATATAAAACAACCAAACTCTCTCTCCTCTATCATTTTCTCACATACACTCTCTCACTACTAAATAAACCCTCACCGGAATTCTCTCTATCTCTCTAGGGTTCCGGCGCCGTCACCGGAATCCGGCCAACTTCCGGCCACCCAACTTTACACGCCAAACTCGTAGATCAAGACCACGTGAGTATTTCTGGAGCATTTGGGATCATTAGAAGCACGTTTGGTAAGGTCACGCGCCCTATGTCTTACTTCCTTTTGTTTTATTTCGAAACCCTAACCGGAAGTTATAATAACAAAACTCCTTCGACTCAGTTTCTGAGTCAACTCGACTCAGTGGTTGAGTTAGTTGACTCGGTACTTATTATGTTTTATTTACATTCATTTTTGGTTTGTAATTAGACCTGGTTGATTTATTTTGATGTTTGGATGTAATTCTCATTATGTAGGCTGAAGGTAATGCTTATTTGATGTCTTGATGATGACCCCTTGCTACTTCTCGCTTTCCTTTACAAGATATTGCTCTCTATTCTTCCTTGGTTAATTACTAAAGGTGAATAACAAGAATACTACAGATGAACCACCAAATGGTTATGGTTGATGTACATTTCTTCCAATAATTCACTAAAGGTAGTCACCAAACAATCGCAAAACACATAATCCACATACAAAGAAAAAGAAAAAACCTCATGCGTTAAACAAAACGTCCCACTAATATAACTTAGGATTGAAGTGCTCATTGAACAAGATCTTTGTCACCAATCAATGGATATAGCATACAAAGATTTAAACTGTTAAATATTAGTAATGTAAAATCAGAGATTTTAAGTTGTGAAACTTACCGACCATCCCTTAGCTCGAAACATTCGACGGATCGAATGTATTCTCGGGCAATACAAGCCGGAAAGATGATTTCACATTGGGCAGGGTGTTGATAGCGCTGACATAATGTCTTAGGAATATGAATTCCTCCAGGAGCATGTATCTCATAAACATATATGTACTTACCTCGTTCAGAGAATATGCGAGGATACCAGGTATTGGAAAGTGAAGTGCTAATAAATCCGTAGTTATTAACCCTTTTTGTTTCAAGGGGTCTCCCACCCTTGTTAACATACATTTCCAAATTATAGTAGGTTTCAATTTGAGTGTTTCCTTGATCCCTTACTTTAAATCCATGTTCGAAGATTTCTTGATATGATCTTGTATCTCATCGATAGACACGCTTACAGATATCCTTACCCTTACCTCTGACCACGATGTAATCTAAAGGTTTAGTAACCTTGTCGCAGCACCTGAGTATATAGAAGATGTGCCAATGCATGTAATATATATATAGATTACATATACATACAAAAATAGAAAAAATTACACGTTTGGTCCTTGTGGTTTACTCAAATTTCATGTTTAGCCCCTAAATTATTTTAATTACACCGGAGATACCTATTTTTGAAAACTTGCACTCATTTAGACCCTATTTTGGATGGACCGTTAGTTTAAACTATATATATTGCTTTGGCACATCTTCTATATACTCAGGTGCGACAAGGTTACTAAACCTTTAGATTACATCGTGGTCAGAGGTAAAGGTAAGGATATCTGTAAGCGTGTCTATCGATGGGATACAAGATCATATCAAGAAATCTTCGAACATGGATTTAAAGTAAGGGATCAAGGAAACACTCAAATTAAATTGAAACCTGCTATAATTTGGAAATGTATGTTAACAAGGGTGGGAGACCCCTTGAAACAAGGGTTGATAACTATGGATTTATTAGCACTTCACTTTCCCGTACCTGGTATCCTCGCATATTCTCTGAACGAGGCAAGTACATATATGTTTATAAGATACATGCTCCTGGAGGAATTCATATTCCTAAGACATTAGGCCAGCGCTATCAACACCCTGCCGGATGTGAGATCATCTTTCCGGCTGGTATTGCCCGAGAATACATTCGATCCGTCGAATGTTTCGAGCTAAGGGATGGTCGGTAAGTTTCACCACTTAAAATCTTTGATTTTACTTTACTTACTGCTTCAATATTTAACAGTTTAAATATTTGTAGGCTATATCCATTAATTGGTGACAAAAGGATATTGTTCAATGAGCACTTCAGTCCTAAGTTATATGATCCGGAAGTTAAAACCGAGCTGCTAGATATTATGAAGATGTCCGCAATTCAAGAATTCCACGTGAGGCCGACAATTGAGGATTTTAAGGTAAAGGCCGACAATTGAGAATAACAGACCACCATCATCTTGGCCATCTAAAGGAAGGATACAATTTGAGGATTTTAAGGTAAAAGGCTACTTTATGAGCCCTTCTATTAAAGAAATGCATCAAAAGCAATTTTGTTTATTTGATTTGAAAGGTGGAATCACTGAATTGTGCGTTGTTTATGTGTTTTGGGGGGCTAATGGACCTAATTAAGGCTTTGTTTGGTTTTGATAATGAATATGCACTGTAATGCTCTTGTGCTCAGTTGTATTGAGTGATTGAAAGAATCGTGTTTTGGCAATTTGGTTATTTGAATGGTGGGTTATGACTTATGTGTGTTCGGATGATTGATGTTTATTAGTGGGACGTTTTGTTTAACGTCTGAGGTTTTTTCTTTGTATGTGGATTATATGTTTTGCGATTGTTTGGTGACTGACTTTTAGTGAATTATTGGAAGAAATGTATATCGACCATTTGGTGGTTCATCTGTAGTATGCCTGTTATTTAACTTTTTGTATAGCTAAAAATATTGGGTTCCAATAACAATTTAAGTTTCAAATCCCCCGCTCTAACGGTATACATACGTGTTTAGGTTCATATACAAATACACCTCTTCATCAGTCATTCGCTTCATTTTCATTTCATTTTATAAAACTCAAAACCCTAATTTTCAATTTTATATCACTAAATTCAGTAATCATGGATTTCCACACCTTAAACAGCTTCAATCACTATGCAAACTTAATAAAATACCTGCTAACATCACCAACCTTGCGATGGTCGAAGCTCTCGGATCGCTCGAGACCGTAAGTTTTTCGATTTTGATCATATTATTATATTAGAAAGGTTTTGACTTGTTTTACACGGTGTATATTGGTGATCACTTTGTTACGATTATGAGCGATATTTGGTTAGTAAAGTGATTTAGCGTTTTTTAGCCGAATTGTTGCTGCAATAACTATTGATGATATTCATTCGAAGCTGTTGATCTAGTTAATTAGTCTTTAGTAAAGTGATCGAGTATTTTTTAGGCGAATCGTAACGTATACATCCTGTGTTATTTTCGCCACAACTAGTGCTAATCTGCCTATTGGATTTGTGAGTTAAATGTAAGATCTGAACTTATGACCTCAGTCTTTACTCTTTAGGCTATGAAAATATAACCATATGTATACAAAGATCTCGTTTATACACTGTCATCTTTCTCAGCCCATCCTTCCTCACACGAACATTTTAGTAAGATGACTGGGATCTTGCGGCTAATTGCCTAGGCGCATGGCTAGTTGTTCTGTTTGACATCAATGTCTGTAGGAGTCGGGTCAAGTATTTGTCACATTCTGTTATATCAATGGCTCTCTGCTCTATGTGTAGATCGAAGTCGTGAACTTCAGTTAGATGTCTGCGCCTGATCTGCAGACTCTTTCAAGACACTACAATAAGCGTGGTTAATGCAAAGTTGTGTTTTTTGTTCCACAACTCAATAATGGACCTTATAAAGCATTGCTACACTTTTAATATGCCTTGTATATTCTCATAAACGTGTAAATTTTACATTTTTATGCATCAGTTGATTTATTATAATATTAACATTGGGCGTGGCATGCTTTGCTTGTGCTGATTTCAAATGATTGTTTGTATCGTTGGTTATCAGGTGGAAGGGATTGAAGAGGTCTTGAATCCCTCACGATCTGAAACAGCTGGATCGTCAGTTGAATCACCTGAAAAGATTGAGGTGACGTCACCTAGGGTTCCTCGGACAAGCTATAGGACTTCTACGCACCAAAAGGTGAAGAAAACGGACGCTGATTATCTGCCTGCAACTGTGAGCAGGAAAAATAGTCGTGGACTAAGGAGGCAGTTGGCTGGAGAAGCTAATGAATTTATGAAAACTCCGATGGTTTCCGGCATCAGAATGAAGGCATCAACAACTGTGCAAAAGGAGACTACGGTTCAAAGTGTGTATAACACAAGAAGATCAGCACTGTTGGCTGAAAAGAAATGTCCTGAGGCGGGTGTGATTGGGAGGGAAACAAGTCAAGCCGTGAAGATTGGTTTGCTTTTGGAAGAAGTTGGTGTAACTTTAGACAAGGACTCTGGCAATTTTGTTTCAGAGAATAGCGTAGGATCAGGTATTCATTTCTACACTATTATTAGGTTCATGTTTGTACAACATGTGTTTGCTGTTTTGATATGCATATGTCATAAGTAGTACCAAAGTGAAGCTGATTTATCCGAGAATTTAAAGTAACAGTCATTAATCGATAGTTGATACTTTTATGTGCCTTAAACCATACATCCAAACTACCTATTTTGATCTAAGTGTATATGCAAATGACTGTGATATTAAAGTGTATATGCAGATGGTGATAAAGTAACTCATGAATCTGTAGATGTTTCTGATTTTGCAGGAAGCCAATTTTCAACTAATGCAAATGATGATATCAACAACCCAACTTACTTGACTTCACTGAAGAAGCAAGCTTTAAGTGATACTCCAGCATCAAAAATAGGACTGACTCAATGAAAATGTTGCGGATGAGAAGCCTGTGAGGCTAAAGAAGCAATTGAAAAAGTTGTCTATTAAAAAGAACTTGAATACCAACAAAGATGATAAGGTGAGTGTCAACTAAATATTTTGTATTTAAATATCTGTTATTTATTTGTAGCTTAATATCATGTAATCAAACTAGTCTGTCTAATTTGGTTGTTATGTGATTGTAAACTCATGTGCAGGTGGCTGAAGCAAGACCTGCTTTGAAAGCTGTGTGCGAAAACCAATTGGCCACCACAGAAACGGGTAACTGAAGGCTATCTACTGTTTGCAGTTTTCAAAGAATGCACACAATTTTGATATGCTGATCATGCTATTACAGTACTGTTACAATGTTTTCTCTCTTATTGAATTCTGACACAATATGCTAAATACATTGTTTGAGAAGTTTCAAATATTATATGAGCTGAAATGAAACAATACTTTCATAATGTCATTCTGGTCTCGTGGGTTTGTGTTGCTTTTGTGGATCCTGGGAGGGAATAATGTCATATATGGTACATTCGTACCTACTAGTTGATACAGCTCGAGTTGAGAACGGGTATTTACTTGTTCATCCCAAAGCCAATATTCAACTTTAATATAAAAACAGTCTTAAAGAAATCAGTAAGTGTGTTAAAGCTAGCTGATTAATGCACAATCGAAAGAAAGAAAAAAAAACATTGCATGTCAATAAGCAATAACAAAATATCATCTGATTTGGACCAATAATGATGTGAATTTCAGAAAGATAAGTAAGAAGTGGAAAGAAAAGAAACTTGCACTTATTTATATTTTATGTTCTCGAGTTGAAAGAAAGTGAATGGAAACGGAAGGAAAATAAACAAAGCGTCATATCTTTTAATGCATGCATGGGGTGCTTTAGAGGGTGGTATAAAACACAACTTTATTAGAATAGATAGATAAATGTTATGTTATGTTTTTCTTTTTTTTAGCTGCAACTTTTATACACCTATACGTCTTATTTCACACACCTTGATGAGTTACTCACATATCATTAGACTAAAGGGCAAAGGCTTTGGGTCCCAAATAAAAGTTACATTTCTATAATTAAGCTACAATGAGTTCTGGATGTACCCTAGTAATTTGAAAAATCATCACAATCGACTCATGTTTGTTCCGTTAATGTGACAAGATGGTACTTGTCGGAAAGAATCGAAAATAATTTGAAAAACTCAGTTGCTTATGGTAATTATTGGATGACATGTCGTGCATAGTTGGTATAAACATCATTAGTTTTCCTAAAAATTAAGTATGGGTAACAAAATGGTGTTTGTGTCACAAATTGTTACAATCTTAAACAGGTTTGGATAGATTTTCTAAATTTGGTTTGAAGAAATATTGTCACACAATATACGTGCCACAAATCAATCTCGTATGTTTTAAGCAAGATTTGAAACACGACATTTGATTACGACGGATTCTCAAACAATACAGAGCCGCGTTAGACCACAAAGCCTCTGATCAAGTGCGGATGATTTTGATGATAAAATAGTACTTTGTTATGAACGATATATAATAATCTCGTTACCATTTTTATTCCCTTGAATGTTTTTTTGTTTTTGTTTTAATGACAAAGCTTTTCTCACACTCTTACGATTTTTTGGGATATCTTCTAAACAACCTACCAACATAATACAACCACAAATATATGATTTTTTTTTTTTTTTTTTTTTTCACGTGAGTGTTTACGTGTTCACAAATCCATAATAAGATATTGTACAAAGTCCAAAGTCAGGGCCCTATAGATTACTTTTTCTTTTCTGGTTTAATTGATCTAGAAGTATATACTCCATAAAAACATGTGAACCACGCAAAAGTATGTATGGTTTCTAGATTAAAAAAGAAGATTGATTAACATAAACTTACAATGCTTACGCTTAGTTCTCGAGTTGGAAAGAAAGAGGAAATGAAAGGAAATTGATAGGTTTTTGTGTTCTTTAGATGTTTTTAAGGGAGGAAAGGGAAGTGGAAAGGAAATAGGGAGGAAGTTTAGTTAAGTAAATCTTCCTCTCACTTTTCGGAGGAAAGGGAAACTTATGTTGTGTAAAGACTAATATATCATTTTTAAAAAATCTGACATTAACAATTAAAGGGCAAATATGTAATTTAACCAAGTTATTTTCCTTTTCCTCCCACTCAAGAACATGATTATAATTACTTTCTTTTTCCTTTCCTCTATCTCAAGAAAATAACAACTAACACTTACTTTCCTTTTCCCTTTTCTATTCTTTTCCATTTCCCTTCACTACAAGGTGTGGTGAAGATGCAAAACTCCTCATTTGAGCTTATGGGGTGTCACATCACTTTAACAAACATCCCTTTACAACCTCCCTTTATCACAACTAACCCCAACTTACTTATTTGAGTACCACCACTTACAATTAAATAATCAATCTACCCACTTTTTTCTTTCAACCTCTTCGTTTGCTCGGGTCCCACTCAAAACTCACTTTTGCAGTAAGTTTCCTTTGCCGTCTGCACGACGAGCTCCAACCGGCGAGCAAGTGGCAAGCTATTGTGGTGTGATGGCGAGCGGCGACGAGTGAGCTACGTCACCACGGCGAGGTGCAACGAGCTCCACACCTGGCGCTCTTATGGACAAGCTAGCAATGCGGAGACCCTTAGGCTACCCGTAATGGTGATCACAACAAGATTAAATGCATTATTGCCACATCATCTTTCTTTTTTACAACAACTTCATAACTAAATTAATGTAATGAGGAAACAAAAAACACTACCAAAATATATCCCACAAAAATCAATTAAATAAAACAGTCTCACACACACAAACATACTCACACGGCTCAGTCTTATTTACGACCGAGTTCTTCTTTTACTTGGCCTAGGATGCGTGGAGTTGGGTAGGGTAATGGAGGATGCGTTGTTTGTGTGGTTCGACCGCGTCTTCAACCAATGCACTACGAATGGTCTAATCATACTTGTTATTTTTCCATAGACTTTGTAAATACTTGGTCATAATCACACAAACTTGTAGTATATTAATTATGAATCATAAGAAAACTTAAGTTAAAACAATATAATAGAAACACGTGTAAGATTGTATCTAGTTTGATTCAAAACACATTACATATATCAAATTCGGAAATACTATGAGCACAACACTGTTGAATCGTAGGTGATATTAAACATTCTTTTTAACAAATTCAATTCATAGCGATACGTGCAAGTCGAACGTTTTGCAAAATTATGTATGCATGTATGAACATGATTTTTAACATTATGAACTTAAATTACAGTATTTAAAAATATTGATAGTTTCTATATATGTATGTAGAATGAAGACTCATGAAAGCAAGTCTAAAAAGCTAATTTAATCTTAAAAATGCAAATAAACTCAATAATGAATATTTATTGCCGATTTATTTCGAGAATGAGACTGGTAAGAGTATGACCAAATGATGTATTATTTGATCTAAAAATTGATTAATTATTTTTAAAATTTATCACATTAGCACTAAATAAATATTTTGGAACGGTAAAACACGGAAAGTCGGAAACATTTTGTCAATGGCTTTGGGAGGTGCATGTCTGCAATGTACACGTGGCGATAACTTAGTGGCTAGTAAGTTTATATACTACTCTTTTTTTTTTGGGTAAAAGGGTTAATTCACCCCGGCAAAATTCATTACACCAAAAAGCGTTGAAGTACATAGGATGAGGGTGACTTCCCTCATCTCAGTCCCTGAGGACACTTACAGACTCTCATATAAGAATGACACGCCATTCTTATAACTTACATTGAACATAAACTTACATTGAACATAAACTACAACGACTATAAAAATAACACAAACTAAATGCTATTCAAGTAGATAAATCCTTGAATCTTCAAATCGTCATAGTAGTCCAAACTTCCATAATCATCTTCACAGTCCCAAGCACCACATAAAGCTTGATGATTAATTGGACCTGTACATACAATAGGGTCCAAACCCTAACATCCATCAAAAAGAAAGCAGCTTCGATCCCATGCATAAAATAGAGCCATAAAATGAAGATCGAACCACCCATAAACGATCCATAGCAAAAAGAATTACTATTGATCGAGTCAAGGATTTTTGAATAAGATACCCGAGAAACTTAACTTACATATACCAATCAAAAACCACCATAGTAGACTTGAATCTTAAAGTCATCCTCAAATGGAAGCACAGTTCACAAGTTTCATACATCGGTTGGTGAGGGACTCTAAAACCACGGATAGAGCAGCAAGTAAACTCGCTCCAACAGCGTACGTTGAGATGCTAAACTGAACTCCAATAAGAATAACCAACAAGTACATATAAATCAACACAAAGCCACAATAGCAGCTCCACATCCCCAGGCATAAGGTTTTATTAGAGTTTTTTGAATAAGAAACCTACAAAACTTAACATCCAATAAACGACCAGCAGCATACCCCATAACCAATCAAAACCACAGCACTTCAAAATCCCATGAATAATAAAAGAACAAAGCACCAGCAGATTAAAAGAGTATACGGCCATTAATACCACCAAAACAACCACAATAGTTGAATCGTTGTAGTATCAATAATAGGGTTTCAGCCCTAACATCCAAGACAACATGTTGTATATCGATCAGTAGTAACACCAACCAATCGAACCAATAATAGGGTCTAAACCCTAACATGCCAAATAACGATCCACCATAAGATATTCAATAGCAGTAGGATCAAGGAATACCAGATAGGGATTTTGCATAAGATCCCTAAAACTTAACTTCCATCTCTCTCAAAAAACCCACGTATATTAGACAACCATCATGATATGATCAAACAGAACAAACCCAAAAATGGGTTACCAGCAGAGAACCGAGAAACCCTAAACGGTTATATACTACTCCGTACTTTGCCGTTGGTATTTTAAGCATTAGGTCCATGATTAGGCCTATGTATTAGGTCTATTAATCAAATTCCTTTTGTTATATCGAAAATTAAAGTTACAAAACTTTAAAGTCAATTACAAGTATCATATTACTTGGGTCAGTTGGTACCCATTTTTGAAAAACTCATAAGATCAGTGAAAAGATTTGTTGATAAAAAGAAACGGGTTCGAGTCTCGACTCGTGATCACTCCCGTTGATGCCCTACTAGACCAACAGAGTTGACAGAGCTATTTCTTGTGAGGTGTACAATGTCTGGTGCCAATAGACACCGAGGTCAGGGTGTTACCACCAATTAACTTTTACTTTTATTTTTTTATTATTATTTTTAATCATATTACTTGAGATATATAAGTGAGTAAAGTCGAGTTACTCATTATTGACTTGGTAAAAACTCATACAGAGCCGCTCGAGTCCTAGCTTTGTACTCAAAATCCGATAAGACTCGCGAGACTAAATGAGCTTTAGAAGCATGCATATTTATATGTATGATTGTATGTGTACTAATGTATATGTATATAGGCGTGAAAAATAAGTAAGCGGGCTTGAAACTAATGTGTTTAACAAGTCGTCGAGCAGTAGTTCGCTTAAACCAATCATATAAGCGAGTTAGCACGAACCAAGCCTGAGCTTACAAAATATGTCATGAGGTGAGCAAGCTAAACTATAAGGCTCGGTACGAGCTGGGCTCAAGTTTGAGCTTTATAATTTATAAATGTTAAACGAGTCGATTCGAGCTTTCAAAAGGTTATTTCATACTTTGAGTAAAAACAATATATGTCTATCTTATTACAACGAAGGTAGCTTTATCTAAATATTGTGTCGCAATGAACTCACATTTCATTGATTAATCGGTTAAAAGGTTAAAAACCGTTATCACATAAAATTTCAATTATTTGACATCCGAACTACAAGGCTACGGATAAGAATCAATAGCGTATCCGTTTTTGTTAAATGAATCGGTCTTGTTTCTGTTTACCACTTTCTTGACCAAGAACAATTAATAAAATACATGAGAAGACTATACCTTTATAATTCGTTTCTTCCAACAATGGGATATATATGCCCTTTCAATCGTGTTTATGCATTGCTATGAAACTCATTCAGAAAAAAATGACCATTGAATTAACAAATGGTTTTGTAGAAACTAAGAAGCAATTATTAATTGTCCATAAACATATTTGTGTGAATAAAAACTGACATATATTTATGCTATGGTCACATTGAATTAACAAGTGTTCTGTGTTAGTCAAATAACTTTTGTTGCAAGTGTAAAACTAAAAAGTTTAATACTCTGTCATTCTATGATATCTTGCGTTGACAGTGCAACAATTATATGGGGGCTAAATAACTTTGGCAGCAAATGTAAACTAGAAAGTTGAATATTTTTATTTCTGCATTATTTTATGTAAGGGGGCGGGGACCGTAAACTAGAAAGTTGAATATTTTTATTTCTGCATTATTTTATGTAAGGGGGCGGGGACCGTAAACTAGAAAGTTGAATATTTTTATTTCTGCATTATTTTATGTAAGGGGGCGGGGACCATAAAATTGCTGACAAGTGTACATACACATAATATACAACTGGCAAAAACACATACGGAGTAAATAATACACTTCATATAAATAGTCATCATTCCTTTTGAAACCAAACCATTCATATTTTAACAAATCTTTCCAACGTGTTCATTTCTTTTCCCTCTCAACAAAACCACTATTTCATCAATTCTCTATACAAGTTCATTCTACCTTTCAAGTTCATACCAAATCAAGAAAAAAGAAAAAAAAAAAAGTTTTGAAGTGTTTTGTTTCGAGTTTGAAGATATATATATCATAGCTTGATCAAGTTTCTTTGCTCATATATACATTTCTGGTAATTTACTATTTGATCATATGGTTTTATTGAATATGATGTTGATGTGATTTGAATTGTGCAAAATTTGAGATGAAACCGCGATACTGAATTAATGATAAACAATATCGCGGTACAATATTGTGTACCAATAATGATCCTGACGATCCTGACTCAAACTTGCTCTCAAAGCTCTGAGCCAGGATCACGATTTGGTTTCGGACATAAGTAGTCCAATGACCCATTTGTACTCTTAGTATAGTTTTAGTATCATCATGAACTTGTTGACTTTGTATAAAAAGACTTGAATGTTTTTTTCTTTTTGAAGTTGCTCATCAAGTTTTCTAGTTGATTAGAGTTTCATATCTTTGCATACTTGTCATAAAGTTTTCTAGTTAGATTACAAAGTAACTTACTAATGTTTTGTGATGTTCAATGTTATAGATGTCAACTACATCTGCTAAGTGTGAATGTGCGGATTAACGGAGGAGTGTACATTCGAGTACATATACAAGATTCGAGAACGATATAATGGAAAATGGATATGCGGATTATGTAGTGAGGCTATAAAAGACGAAATTGCACGAGGCGAAAAGCTAATTAGTACCAAAGAGGCAATGGCTCGTCTTATGAACTTTTGCAAGGAATCTAAGCCGCCGAATAAGATGACCGAGCCTACGGTTCATCTAATCGCGGCCATGAGACAGATTATTTTGCGAAGTTTGGACTCACCAAGAGCATTAAGGTCTATGCTCTGTGTTATTGTACCTTAAGCACGCCCTTCTCCCAAAATTTAGGATGCTTTTTATTGCCAGTGCTTAGAGAATATCATAAAAATGCATTTGATTCTAGATGAGCTTGTCACCTGACCACAACAATGTTGAAGAATTATATTTTTTGTAATCATATAGGCCGCACTGGTAATGTATATAGATAAAAAAAAAATCACAAATTTTGGATAAAAAGTGATCGAGGCACAATCATGGAATAAAGATTTCAATGAAAAGCTAAATTTATGAAATCAACAAACTAGACATGGAGATGGCTTATTTGGGGGCTTTTAACTATAGAAAGAAAATCGGTTTGTGTAAATCCATAAGATCCTCATAACAGTGTGTTGGGAATTTGAAGTTGTACGAAAATGAAATCAAAAGTGAGCGAGGCATTTCATCAAAAACTTGACAAGTAAAAAATACATTGTGTGAAAAACAAATGAACTTGAGTCTGCCGCGTAACAAAATGTTTGTGATGACAAAATCACATTCTACAAGAAAGTACAAGTAGATCAAACATTACCAGGGAAGAATATGTCGACAAGCTTATGCGAAAATATGAATAACGAATACACGTTCACACATGTTCTAAATGGGACTTACTTAAACACAAACTGTGCGAGAAAGTAAGAACGGGATTATAGGCTTTCCAACAAACAAAAACTAATAAAAGCTGCAACACCTTCATGAAATGATGATGTGTAATGAGTCCTTCCTTAGCGAGGTTATAATCACTTCTATTTTAATACATCTTGTGACCAATTAAGAGCTATAATGAATAAATATTCGGTCGGTTATGTGTGGTTTTCGTTCGTGTTATGAAAAAGTGTTTGGGTATCGAAAACATATATACCTCGATTGCGCGGCCACGTGTGTTGGGGTTCTTCTTGGAGAAAGCTTTAAAGTAACTTCCAACCCCTGAGATAAAAAATAATAATACTAAAAAGTAATACTCCAGCAGACAACAACTTTTTAGAAAATATAGTAAATGGGTTCTACCTCTATAGTTGTTGTCTAGGAAGTAGGCTAGGTTGTTGTATTCCGGTGGGAATGGTGTTGCTGACTGAAAAGGAGAGAGATCTCCACCAATGATGTGATTCCATGACTTGTAATAACTCAACGGATCTTCTTCCTTCTCATTCTTTCCATCATCATACACAAAACTCACCCCACACTCCCTTATGCTGCTAGGATTATTTCCATAAACATCATGTTCTATAGAAATAGTAACTCTTTCCACCTACATTGACTCTATAAATATGATGACTGTATATCCAGGTGAGCTTCTTTGTTATATTACTAATTTTGATATATGGCAAATAAATCAACTGATGATATGGATATTCAGAATTCCCATCTTGATCTTCAGAAAAAGAAAACTTAAGCAAAGTAGTTTTTACCAAATCCTTGAACACATCATCAAGCTTTTCAGAAGGCACATTCACTAGATGATATAAGCCTGACTTCTTCTTACCCAAGCCTGTCACCTTCCTGGTTGCCAAGTCCTGAACCACACAAAATTGTGGATAAAAGGACACAAAACACTGATTATCCTTAGTTAATTTTGGGACAGACAACAAACTGAACTTGAAGGAAGGAAAAACCAGGACATCCTTGAGTAAAATATCATTATTTAGTCTAATTTTCCCAACATGTGAAATCACTGAAGTATCACCATTAGGCAACTTTATTTGTGGTTTAATCTTTAATGTATAAGGGTCCAAGATTTCATCATCATCATGTGGTCTGTGGTTCCAGTATCATAAATCCAATTCTCTAGCAATTCTAATAAATCAATTTTACTCATTAAACATGTAATACCTGCTGCAAAATCATGAGCAAACTCAGTATCTTCATCTGCAGAGTTCTTTAATTGCAAGCTTTTGAGCAACTGATCAAACTGTTGTGGAGTAAAACTCAAATTACCACTCTCAACATGTGCTGCAGACTTCTGAAAACCATGACCCTGAGTTCTTGCTTGCCCATTTTTTGGCTTGAATTGCTTACTGAGCTTGTACTTAGGATGCCATGCAGGATACTCAACCTTCTCCCAGCACTTTTCTGGAGGGTGCCACTTAAAATCACAAATACCACACTTATCTTGAAACTTCCCCTTACTTAACAAAGCTGTTGACTCGAGAACACCATTGCCAAACAAAGCTCTTTGAGATTCTTCCCATTGTAACAAAGAACATGCATTTTCTACACTTGGCAAAGGCACAATCATTAGAATTTGACTCCTCTGATTACTATAGTGCTCATCTAAGCCATTTGAGAACTGAAAAAACCTCTGATCCTCTTTTTGTTTACTCAAAACTGCCAAGAACACAGAAACTTCTTGAGAAACAACTGAATTCACAGGCAACACATTATACTATCCAATTCTTCCCAAACACACTTCATCTTTGTAGAATACTCACTAATTGAACCACCTGACTGCTTAATCTCATAAGTATCCTTATTCAACTTGTATTTTCTAGAACCATCACTTAATACATATCTCTTTTCTAACTGATTCCAAATTTCACTAGCAGTCCCAATGAACATTATGGATCTTGCAATAGCCTCATTCACAGAACCAATTAGCCAACAAAATCACCATATTATTGCAAGTATCCCAAAGTTCAGCCAGATTGGGATCAGTAGTGGATCTAGGAACAATACCTTTGATAAAATCTAATTTCCTTTTAGTAGAAAGGCGAATTTCAATCGCTCTGCGCCAAGCCCTGTAGTTTTGTGCGCCATTTAACTTTTCTTGAACAGTCAATGAATGTTGACCATTAGAAGGATGTAAGTACAAATGATTTTGAAAGAGTTGTGGTTCTGTTAGGTTGTTAGTAACAGGTTCAGCCATGGTGATTGATCAAGAAACCAAGAAACAAATGTGATTGGTGAAAAGGCAAAACAACAAACAGATGCTATGCGGAAACGTGAACACAACAAGATCTCAGGCACTAGACACACACTAGCACAATCGTGTGAAGATTTTGATGAATTTTAGTGGTCAGAACTCCATTGATAGAGCTCTGATACCATGAGAAGAACAATGGAGAAAGAATTGAAATTGGAGGGAAAATCTGTTATCTTGAATTGTTGGTTACAAATGAGAAGAAAGAAGAGTATTTGTAAAGCTATTACAACATTTCAGCCTTTACAATAGTAGTCCATCTATTTACATTATTTACAATATGAGTCTCTAATGTTTATGAGCTTGCACAAAAGGTCACCATGAACCATTGCAACTCTTCATAAAAACCGTTATTTTCGTTTACTTGCCAAAAAATAACTCGTAGAACTCTTGCGAACTTTCCCTAGAAAAGTAATTGTCGTTGTCCTGCCAAAAAAGTAATCATTGAATTAGTTGGGTGAAACGTTACAATAGAAATGTTCTAATGAAAAACCTGGAAAAAATATAAGTCCAAATTTTACAACTAGAGCCCAAAGGTCCAAGGCCCACTACAATGGACCTTTAAGTATTTGGCAGTCATGTATTCAAATGGCCTTATAAGAAGGTTTTGGTTTCATTATTTTACCAATTAAGAGCTATAATGAATAAATATTCGGTCGGTTATGTGTGGTTTTTGTTGGTATTATGAAAAAGTGTTTGGGGTATCGAAAACATGCCTCGTTTGCGTGGTCACGTGTGTTGGAGTTCTTGAAAGCTTTAAAGTTATATCTCCTCCCTGAGATAAAAAATAATAATACTAAAAAGTAATACTCCAACAGACAACAACTTTTTAGAAAATATAGTAAATGGGTTCTACCTCTATTGTTGTCTAGGAAGTATAGCATCTTGCATTCCTCTATTGGAAACCCAAAAGGAGAGCGATCTTCAGCAATGATGAGATTCCGGGTCTGTGGGTTGCAAGGGGAGAGATCTCCACCAATGATGTGATTCCATGACTTGTAATAACTCAACGGATCTTCTTCCTTCTCATTCTTTCCATCATCATACACAAAACTCACCCCACACTCCTTTATGCTGCTATCCTCAAATGAAAATGCATGTTTTATAGAAATAGTAAGTTGGTCACCATCTTCCATCTCATTCTCCCCAAACATCCAATGGCTTAAGAATATTAAACTATTTCCACCTACATCTTAACTAGTAATATGAGGACCGTAATACCAGGTGAGTTTCTTTGTCATATTACTAATTATGATATCTGGCAAATAAATCGACCCATTATATGGATAATTAGAATCCACATATTGATCTATTAATGTTCGTACACAGCAGAGATTTAATCCTCTGAGCTTATTAGGAAATGATGGGATGGTAAACGAAATTGATGGCCCCTTGCTTTTGTGCTTAATCCAATTTGGCATCACTTCTCCCCCATAAAATGTGCTGAATATTCCAAATTCATAATACATCTGCCAAAACACAAGCAAAATTAATCAGATTAAATTATCTATGCATACATATATCCATATAAACACATAATACATTAGGCTTTTTTTTTTTTTTTTTTTTTTAACCATGATTTCCGAGAGAAACCTGGGTTTGACATCCCGCTAGTCTTCCAAATTTATATGTTCCCACATGCCTCTTATAAATGAACTCTAAGTTACTCCACCCCAAACTACATAAGATAGTATCATAAACATCTGCTATAGGTTGGATTTTGATCATCCCTTCAATTTCCATAGATGAAGTTGCAAATCCACCCATACCCATAAATAAACCGAGTGGAGACATTTCTGGATCAAATGACATTTTCCTCAAAGTCATAGGGCAATCATCACTTTTTGTATTCAAACTAAAAAATGTTAGTGTACGTGGAAGATGTTCAATTGAATCCAGCAGTACACACTTTTTCATAAAAAGCGCCTTGAGCCTAGGAAGGGTTCTCACACAATCAGGCATTGAAACAATTGGATTACCATCTAAACATAGCTCCTTCAGCATGGAGAGGCAACTCAGGTCCATGGGAAAGGATTCATTGGACAAGTTATTATTTGCAAGCGACAACGTTACTAATGAGCTCGGAAAATAAACAGCAGAGGACCTGAAATCTCTTGGTACAGCCTCCACAACGGCAAGTTCGCCCTTATAATTCCATCCATCTAGTAGTAATGTTTTGACCTTCTTTAACTTGGCTAAAGTCCTTGGAAGCTTTCGTAAATCTTTGCAGTTACTGAGATCAATTAAGGCAAGCTCATCACAATGGTCAATTGATTCACAGATTTCAAGCAAACTCGAGCAATTACTAAGAAATAAACTCTCAAGTGAAGGGAGTTCACAAAAGCCACCGACACCACGAAGCTGTTTACTGAAACTCAGATCAAGAATCTTCAACGATCCAAGCAACTGTTAAAATGGGTATAAAAGTTGGTGAATTGAAGTAAAACAACATGGACAAATAATAACTACAAAAATAGATCATGAAATTTCTAACCTTTTGCCTCTTCTCAGCTTGTTGGTGGCTACTACAAGACATATCAAAGAATTCGATATTGCTGTAAGACATGTCAAGAGCAACTAGATTCTCCATTGGCAACTCTGAAGGTATAGACTTTGAAGGAAACCCACACATACGCAACCATCTTAATTCTTCTGGAAAGTTCTCATAAGGCCCATTGATTTTCGCATAATCGAGATGTAGTATCATTAGACTATCCATATTACTAAATGCAGCAGTTTTAAGTTCACTTGATCCTCGCAACTTCTCTTTCACGAGCATCCGCATATCAAGGCTCAGGCCTAGTAGATTCCCCTTACCCTATTAGGAAATGACCATATACAAAAATATTATTTACATGTACAATGATTAAGAATGCAAAATAGTTAGAAACATCAAGTATTACTAATTTGTTGAGATTTATGGATTATGAGTTTAAGTGTTAAGACTAAAGTTGGTAGCACGTGAGGTGCATGTGACGATCCTAGATCGGATGCATGAGGTGCACGTGAAATGTACTCGCCAACTTATGTCTATTTCATTATATTCCAAAGTCTATGTATGTATCCAGTATTCTTGATGTGGACCTCATTTTTCGTGCAAACCTTCTTAAGAGAAGATGACTAACTACTTAGCGTTGAGATTCTTGGTATCTTTATCGGATTAAATCATATCGAAAACGAGAAATTATGAAGCAATTCATTTCTCAACTTAATTTAAAAAAATTCTAGATACACTAAGATTTGGGAACAAGGGGTTTTTACACAAGTAACTACGATGAGTAGTATTGACATCTAACTTGTAAATAAATGGTGATCTCGTTCATAAGCTTAGTTTGGGAACTTGTGAAAAATCAAGGATGACGAAATTTATCCTATTGGTCACTATTCTTTGAATTGTGTTTCTACTCTATGAACCTAATAATTATCGCAAGATAATGAAAGTCGATACACCGTCACGTGAATAAAGTTGCATAAAGTCCGTAAATTATAAGTGTAATAAATGATGAAACAAAGAAAATGGTAAAACGAGGCGTTTAAGGGAATAAATGATTTCTATTCTCTTTCGAACATTTTGCTACTTTTCAAAGTTAAGTAAAAAGAGTATGAAATTATTTATCCCTAAAACGTGATTGAATCCCATTGCGTGAGGACACGACAATATCTTAGTTTGGGGGATTTTGATATGTGTAAATTCACATATCTTTTATTCGTCATTTTAAGACCAAAAAGACTTAATCACTAACGAAATGCCAAGGAAATATTTGTTTTTGTGATTGTGATTGTGCAGGGATTGATCATGCAAAAATGGACTCAAAACAAGACAAATTAACCAAAAACGAGCACGAGACGGAAGAGAGTAAACAAAGTCAAAGCCCGGGATTCAGAAATTTAAGTTGAGCTCAGAAAGGCAACCTTGGTCCTTTCACTATTCAAGATTGACAATTTCAGTCCTTTTATGAAGAATGGAAAAATGGCAGTTATAGTCCTTGGATTTTCAGAAAAGTCACAATTGGTCCTTATGTTTATTCTAAAACTAAACCTATTACTCCTAAAACATAAAACCACAAGCCCATTATTCCTTTTACAACCCAAAAGCCCAACCACTACACCACTTGACCCGGCCCATTCCCAACCCCAAAACCCGGTTCATTTTATAAAACAAATAAACATAAAAAACCAACGCGCCTTTGTTTTCCCCAATCCCATTTACCCTGCTCCCAAATAAGAACCCTAATTACCCACATCCCCAATTACCCCATCTCCCTTTGTTTTTACAGTAATTAAGGGCATTTAGGTCACTTCCCATATCCCTGACAAGGTCTGACAAGAGGAATTACAAGTGGCACGCTTGGATTGGACGAGACACATCACCAAGAGGCTGTGATTGGTCGAATTGAGTCACCAGGGATCCAAGAGGAATATTCTTAGCAGATACCAAGTTCTAGAAGATCCTGAGCACGCTCCTCTCACCTCAGCTGGCTTATAAAAGCACTCCTCATTCACCTTTGGAAAGTTGGTTAGCTTAGGAGTAGATTAAGCTTAGTGTAGGAGTAGCTTATAGTAGCTTTTATTGTAATTCTAAGCTCATTTTACTTGTTCTGAAACTCTTTCATATTGTATTCATTCCAGTTTTTAATAAATTTGAGGTTTCCAAGTTTAAAATTCATTGTCAGTTAACTTTTCATAGCAATCTGTTGGTTCTCAGTTTAGTTTCAAGCATTTTTCAGAGTTCTCAGAAGCTTGTGATAAGCTTGTAGTAATACAGTGATAGATAGAAGTTTATTATAGTGTATTGAGTTCTTTTCAATGCAAATCAGTGGTATGAAGAGATAGATGGTGTAATGGTGATCAGTGGTGTTATAAGCCTATCAAAGAGATAGGCTATGGTGTTTGTATTCTCCCTATTTCAGTTAGGGGTTTAGACTTGTAAGTTCTCATTCCATTTTTAGCTCTCTTTTTCATATTACAATATAGCAGCTTAGCTTCTTTTGTCTCAGATTGTTATTGCTTGTTCTAGATTGGTTGATGTTTAATCAGTTCTTTTTATATGCTATTAAGAGTTTTAGAGTAATGAAATGTGGAAACTGTTTAGATATTAATAGATCTGTGGAACTAAGCTCTTGATGCTGATTGTTGTTGTTTGTTGTGGATTTAGTTTCTAAAATTTGTTAGTAAATCTGTTCTGTTAATGAGTTCAGTATTTGTTAGTTGGAATTTGCATTTGATAGTTATTCATGTAGTTTAGGGAGTGTTTGGATTAGGTTAGATCACTGATCTGTGGATGATCATTTGTGGTTTTAGCAGCTTAATTAGGTCATATTAGATACAACTAGTTCATATTGAGTTTAAATTCAGTAGGTTAATATAGAAATAGTCAAATTTCCTTTTAATCTCTCCCTTGAGTTAACTGTTAGAGTAAATCAGATGCATAAGCTCTTTTGTATGTGCATAAGTGTTTAACGTAGAATAATCTCATTCCAATTTAGCTTAAGATTGCAATTCATATCAGATTAGATCATTTAGTTTTCATAAAAGTCAAAGTTCATTGAAAAATAAAAGTCAATATGTCTGTTCTTATCAGTATGTACTGATTGTCAATAGCCTTGTTCATGAGCAGATTAGTATGATCAGATGTGTTTGTTTTTGTTTGAGTTTTGTGATTTCTGATAGTTCACCTAGCATAGTTTCATGGATTTTAATTTCATTCAGTAATCATAACATCTAGTGGTTTAAATTTGCTTCCAAAGTTTTGCAAAAGTCTGCTGTCAACATAGTGATTAAGTAATCAGTTTTGCCAATTTTTCTTGAGTAAAATTTGGGTTCAATTGATTAAAATGGCATAGGGCTTTTGAGATATTTGGAAACTCTGGTTGCTTAGCTTTCTAAATCAGTTTTCATTTTTCAATTTGGTTGAGTTTTAAGCTTGATACAAGCTTGTTAAGTAAGCTTGTTAAGCTGATTGTAAAGGGAAATCAAAACAGAAAACATTTTTGAATTTTTACATTTTTAGTCCTTGTAGTTTCTGAAAAGTGCAATTGGATTTAGTTTTTATTATCTTTTATATTTCAACTTTAAAAATTACAAAAATAGTCCCTGTATTTTATAAAATAATGTTTTAGTATTAAATAAAGTTTAGGAAATTACATTTTCAGTCCCTTAACTTTTTACTTTTTATTTTTAGGATTTTAAACTTTTAAAATAACTTTTGAATTTTACATTTTTTTTAATTCCTTAGCTTGTAATCTTTGCATATCTAGTCCTTGCCTTTTATTTTTAGATTCATGAATCTCGGGATTAGCCCGGGATTTGCGTTATTTGAATTCCCTTTGTCTTTTATTTGTAAATTGTTCATTTGTAGTAATAATTCAAATCAAAAATCCAACTTTTAATCCATTCACTTCACACGAGCATAATCTTATTCGTCAAACTCGCCGTCAACCTTCGTTGGGAAACGACCCGAGAATATTCTAACGAATATTTCTTTGGAATAAACGTACTACAAAATACTCACATCAAATNAATATTATTTACATGTACAATGATTAAGAATGCAAAATAGTTAGAAACATCAAGTATTACTAATATCATGCCTCTTACCTTTTTTTGTTTCAGAACTTTGAATGCCTCCTTGTGACACCATATTCGGCTACGCTTCCATGGTTTGTCAGGTGATTCTTGACGTACCTCATCTCTTCCCATTTCTTGAATCAGTGAATGCATACTCAACACAGTATCCCTATCGATATCGAGAAGACATCTGTCAATGAGATGAGTGATCCCGGATCTTGTGTTTATATCACATGCTTCTAATACTGTTTCTGTAAAATCTCTATCTTTTCCAACAAAAAAACAAGCGATATGCTTAAACAATTCCTTATCATTTTTGGAAGGCAAAGATTTAAAGCTCATTCTCAAGACATTAGTTATATAGGAATCGGGTTCTTTCTTTAGCCTTTTTATGTAGTCTTCCCAATAAGCAACATCTCGGTTATGTAGTGACCTGCCTAAAACTTTAAGAGCCAACGGATGCCCTTCACAATAATTCACAATATTAGCTGAAACTGCTATGTAACCTTCTTTGAGATCTTCAGACTCGAATGCATGAAGACATAAAAGCTTTAGTGAGTCAGTCACATGTAAACTTTTAAGATTGTGCTTCGTATGCTTGCGTTGAACTTGTGGATTGAATAGTGCACATCTCTCCGTCAACGATGCGTCTTTAGTTGTTATTATGATTTTGCTTCCTGGATGAAAACCTTTATTTCCGAGTAACACATCCAACTGGTCGAGACTATCAATATCATCAAGAACTATAAAAACTTTTTTACGGGCTAGTGCGTTCTCAATTGTAGAGGTGTACACAGATACATCGTGAACTGGAATTGAACTTGCTTTCGAAATGTCATCACAAAGCTGTTTTTGTACATCACGCAATCCATTAGATTGTTCCACACATCGCCTACTTATATTTTCAACAAAACTGCATCGGGTGAATTCAAGACAATGTAAGTTATAGATGTGTTTGGCCAAAGATGTCTTCCCGATCCCGTCCATACCCAATATAGTGAGGATATCAGCAGTATGTTCAGATCCATCTTGGAGCCATGCACTGACGAAATGAATGGACTTATCTATCCCAATAAGTTGTGGGTCTTGTGGCAGAGTACTCCTTAGGAGTACGCCCAATTGATGATAGATGTTGGTAACAATTTCTTCGATAAAATCCGTCTCTAGCCTGAAATAAATTTTACTTATTAGAAGTAGAAAATTCAATTCGTGCATCTAAATTCTAATAATCCAAATTTTGATAGTTCAGTCATATCTTATATACTAGTACTTGTTTTTTGAAATGGTTAAAATTATAGGACTTAATGTACCAAAAATAATACTAATAAATCACGGAACACACAAATTACGTATCTATACTACTTATAATAGACAAAGGACTCTCTCTCCAAAAAATTCAGATGTACAAAAAATTATGCAATGTTTACAACACTTTAAAGCAAGGAATTTTCATAATTACAACAAGCAAAGCATTGTGTACAACAAAAACAAGCATAACTCGAAATTCAGACTAAATCCTTACAATTATACATTAAATAGCATTAAAAACACCCCTACACCTAATATTACAATTATTTAAACACAATGTACAGCCCTCCATTAAAACCCATCCATATTTAATTCCCACCCATATAATTCCCACCCATATTACAATCTCAGTTTTTGTTCATAGCACCATATTAATTGTGTTCGGATCTATAGCACCTGCTTCCCTACATATTCCTAAAAAACCAGCAATATAAAATAATGCATATATAATCTTTTGTATATATTACTTTGATTAAAAACCTAGGATAGATATATAATCTATTGACTAAAAGCCTGGGATATATAATATCTTTTATATAAACCAGATTGTGAAAAAAATAATAATAACAATAAAAAAAATAGTTATTATTCTCAAACATTTTAAACGAAAAAAGAATAACAAAAAAATACAAGAACAAGATCTCGGTTTTGGTTTTCGAAATGCTCAAAGATCCTTAAAGATCCAACAAAACCCCTTCAATGATCTTGGAAAAAACAAAATTCGAAACCACCTACCTGGTTTGCGAGTCACAAACAAGATTCAAATGAGTTGTTTTTCTTCATTTTCGTGGGTCAAAGATAAAAAATACAATGTTGCTTATTGTGTTTGTATTTCGATTTGATGACAAAAAACGAGAATCACGACGAGTTTGTATTTGTCGTTTGGATTAGAGAACGCAAGGATTTTGGTGGTGGGATTTTCAGTGTTAAAGTTTAGTAAAGTTGAGATTGTGACTCTTGTGAGTTTATGAGCTTGAAATAAGAAAAAGGAGATAAGGGGGTGGCTGAAGAATAAGAAAAATAGGGCACCATTAGTCTTATACCATTAGGGTTAATAGCAATAGTGGGCCGGGTATTAATGTTTGTTAAAATAAAATTTATATCGGGTTGAGTACTAATAAGGAAATAAAGTGGGCTGCTATTAGTTTTAAGTTTGGACTGAGTATTACGAGTTGCGTCGGAGCCAAATCGTTTTTTGAATTATCAATTTTTATTTGGGTTGCGATTATATGTGGGTGCACCAATACTTTTATATGAAATATTATGTTATTCCTTAAAGAATATCTCTTTTTTATGTGGGTGCACCAATACTTTTTGAATTATCTCCTTTTTCTATAAAGTTATTGTCACGGTAAACATATAATAGTAATATATTGTTCGCCAACAATTTTAACCACAGGGTACCCGCCGCTGCAACGCGCGGGTACCCTGCTATGAAAAGTAAAGAACTAAGGAGCTACTTTAACCTAGAGCTAGAAGATTTGTTCATGTAATAGTAAGCAACTTACCATATAAACTTAATACAAGATGTCTACCATGGACATGGAGTAGAATAAAACATACAACATGTTTCTGATAACTAGAAAGAAAACATACTTGACTCATAACCCAACATATCAACGAAAAGGTGCCAACAAATTAAAACAATTCGACCGAGCTAGCTGATGATACATCTTTTCGCAGGAGGAATTATAACCCCAGTGATATGGCTGGCACGTGTGGGTAAAAACTTGATAATGGTACACCTTAAGCTAGCTAGACGATTAATTATTGGGTAATATTATAGTAATAGTAGTAGTAGATCGAAGCAGCATGAATTTAAGCAATGATTAATTATTGGGAACCAGAAGATTCGGCTTCTAATCCAAACCACGCTTTGCTTTCATCCAAAATTGCATATATATACAACTTAAACTAATAATTGCATATAGAGCATTTGTAAACCTTCGTAATTGCATATATATCATTTTTAAACATTTTTTTTAACTCTAAATTTTGGTAGTTTTAATTTTAGAAATAGCAATAACCACATTTGTTTCAAAAACACAATGTCCCGAGGTTCAAAATGAATTAGATGACCAAAATAATATATCGATACAATATATAACCTAAAAAAAAGTCATCTTATCTCATATATAATAAGAATATATGAAATAAACCTTTCATAGATATCATTAGGGGTGTCACAAAAATCGACCCGATCAGAACCCGAACTCGAATATGGCTTTTCGGGTCGGGTTAATCGGATTCAAAATTATATTCAGGTCAACCCGAATTGACCCGAGTTCTAAACAAGGTCGGGTTCAGGTTTAATACTTGTCTCTTAATCGGGTTCGGGTCAACCCAAGTGACCCAAGTTTTATTTTTTTCTTTCTAATTTGTATGTTAACACAAAAATTGTATAATTTTTAAACGATCTAGACCCGATCCCGAGCTCCACCGAACATGCGTGTCCGAGTACTAAATAAGGTCGGGTTCGGATATGTTTTTTTTAGCCTTGACCGAATTGACCCGATCCGAGTGACCCGAAACCGATCGGGTCAAACCCGAATAACAACCCTAGATACATGATTGTTATATATGTATAATAGAAAAAATATTTTTACAAGAAAGCGTATATTACTACAACAAGTTTATAAATGACCAAAAAATAATCTAAAGTAATAGTATTTTTTATAATTATAGTTGTAATGTAATTTAGAGTAGTGAATTTATAATAAATGATTATTTGGATATATATGACATATTTAAGGTTTAGAAAAGATATATATGCAATTATAAGTTTAAATCAGATATAGATACAATTATAATTTTAAGTTGTATTTATATGCAATTTTAAGCTTTAGACGAATATATATACAAACTCTTTTAAAAAATAAGCGTAAACTAAGGGACAAAATGATTGTAAATAATATTCAGTTTTAATCTTTGTTAAAAGAAAAGAATGTGATATTGGTACCTCTTAAAATACAAGTAACACTTCTTTTATTTGTATTTTTATTTTATTTTCATAATTTAATTTTTATTATAAAACTGCTAAAAAAGGGTTTTTCTATCTTGTGCCAAAGGGCACAAGATAAGAAAGTCAAAAAGTACACATAAAGTACTAAAAGACCCACAAAACAATACATAGTTTATGGATCCTTAAGTCCATTTCCGTGGGTCCCTAGTACTTTTTGTTTTCTTATCTTGTGCCATAGGGCACAAGATAGAAAAACCCAAACAAAAAAAATATAAAGTTTGATAAGTTAAAAATAGTAAAATACAAGTAGAAAACCATAAAAAATTGTGTTATCCTGTTAATAAAGTGTGTAAAACTGTCAAAAAAAAAAGTATGAAACATAAAATATAAAGTTTGACAAGTTGTAAAAGATTAAAAAAGAAATATATATATATATATATATATATATATATATATGTATATATATATATAAAAGTATGAAACATAAAATATAAAGTTTGACAAGTTGTAAAAGATTAAAAAAGAAATATATATATATATATATATATATATATATATATGTNAAAAAAAGTCATCTTATCTCATATATAATAAGAATATATGAAATAAACCTTTCATAGATATCATTAGGGGTGTCACAAAAATCGACCCGATCAGAACCCGAACTCGAATATGGCTTTTCGGGTCGGGTTAATCGGATTCAAAATTATATTCAGGTCAACCCGAATTGACCCGAGTTCTAAACAAGGTCGGGTTCAGGTTTAATACTTGTCTCTTAATCGGGTTCGGGTCAACCCAAGTGACCCAAGTTTTATTTTTTTCTTTCTAATTTGTATGTTAACACAAAAATTGTATAATTTTTAAACGATCTAGACCCGATCCCGAGCTCCACCGAACATGCGTGTCCGAGTACTAAATAAGGTCGGGTTCGGATATGTTTTTTTTAGCCTTGACCGAATTGACCCGATCCGAGTGACCCGAAACCGATCGGGTCAAACCCGAATAACAACCCTAGATACATGATTGTTATATATGTATAATAGAAAAAATATTTTTACAAGAAAGCGTATATTACTACAACAAGTTTATAAATGACCAAAAAATAATCTAAAGTAATAGTATTTTTTATAATTATAGTTGTAATGTAATTTAGAGTAGTGAATTTATAATAAATGATTATTTGGATATATATGACATATTTAAGGTTTAGAAAAGATATATATGCAATTATAAGTTTAAATCAGATATAGATACAATTATAATTTTAAGTTGTATTTATATGCAATTTTAAGCTTTAGACGAATATATATACAAACTCTTTTAAAAAATAAGCGTAAACTAAGGGACAAAATGATTGTAAATAATATTCAGTTTTAATCTTTGTTAAAAGAAAAGAATGTGATATTGGTACCTCTTAAAATACAAGTAACACTTCTTTTATTTGTATTTTTATTTTATTTTCATAATTTAATTTTTATTATAAAACTGCTAAAAAAGGGTTTTTCTATCTTGTGCCAAAGGGCACAAGATAAGAAAGTCAAAAAGTACACATAAAGTACTAAAAGACCCACAAAACAATACAT
The DNA here is from genome assembly GCA_014162995.1 of Artemisia annua. Taxonomy (NCBI): domain Eukaryota; kingdom Viridiplantae; phylum Streptophyta; class Magnoliopsida; order Asterales; family Asteraceae; genus Artemisia; species Artemisia annua. The sequence continues at coordinate 12,506 of LBNU01005738.1, read as the reverse complement.
AGTTTATGGATCCTTAAGTCCATTTCCGTGGGTCCCTAGTACTTTTTGTTTTCTTATCTTGTGCCATAGGGCACAAGATAGAAAAACCCAAACAAAAAAAATATAAAGTTTGATAAGTTAAAAATAGTAAAATACAAGTAGAAAACCATAAAAAATTGTGTTATCCTGTTAATAAAGTGTGTAAAACTGTCAAAAAAAAAAGTATGAAACATAAAATATAAAGTTTGACAAGTTGTAAAAGATTAAAAAAGAAATATATATATATATATATATATATATATATATATGTATATATATATATAAAAGTATGAAACATAAAATATAAAGTTTGACAAGTTGTAAAAGATTAAAAAAGAAATATATATATATATATATATATATATATATATATATATATATATATATATATATATATATATATATATATATATATATATATATATTTCCCATCCTTCTCTCACATCGTTTGAGGGAAGTGATTCCGTTTTGGATGAGGTCGATACTTTTCTTGCTAATACTGATTCTTTTCCGATTAATATCGATGATACTTATTTTGATCCAGAGGGGGATATTCTTTTCCTTGAAAGGTTACTGAATGAAGACTCGTCATCTTCCCCCCCTCCAATGAGTAATGAAGTTTTTGACGAATCCGATGATGATACATTTCCGGATGAGGATGTTCCAAACGAAAACACCACTATTCATTTGAACCCTCTTGTTGAACCGAATGATATTCCGATTGAAGAAGATCATGTCGAAAGTGATGAAGCTGAAAGTTATTCCGATTCTCACAAGGAGTATACTACGAGTGATGAAGGCTCTTGTGGAGATATCGATGATGTTGAGGAATCGCGTTCCGATTATGAGTTTGAAGAGACGAAGGATTTTGACCTTGATGACGATGAGATTGAAGATGATTCACTCCGTGAAAAGTTATCCAATATCTATCTTCTTATTTCAAAAATCGAAGCTTTAAAAAATCCAACTCCGTCTTCTGATTCAGTGATTCCTTCTTCATTTCCTATCCCCGTTGTGGATAGTGACTTTTTACCCGAGCTTGAGATTTTTCGATTTGAAGAGACGAGTAGTGGCAATCCCACTATTCATGCTGATTTCTCTCTTCCGGATTACGAGTGCTTTGATTTTGAGATTAATTCTTTACCTATTTCCGATAATCCGTCACGTGACCCTCTTTTAGAGAATGTCGATCTATTTCTTGCTTCGGATGACTCGATACCACCGGGTATTGAGAATGTCGAGGATGATTCATTTACTTTTGATCTTCAATCTCCTCGTCCGCCCGCGAAACCACCGGATGTAGACTTTGAGTTTGATTCGAATAATGTTATCTTTGGTATGGTGGACGATACTTTTGATCATGATGTCATCCGTGTGTTTCACCCTTTCTCTACTTATCCCATCATTTCTTCTCTTTTCCACTCCACCGGGAGTGAAGATACCGTTTTTGACCCCGGCATCTCCGTTTTTGTCGGTTGTCCGTTCGATTTGCTCCCCCAAGATTAAGTAAATTCGGGGCGAGTCTAAGCTATACGACTCGTTACAAAACAAGCGCTTCGTGGGAGGCACCCCATGCTTATCATTCTATCTTCTCTTTATTTTCTAACCAATAAACGTGAGGAGGGGCGACCTCTTCCAATCTTGTGTTTCGTGGTTGTTTGTGTTGTTTGTCCAGGAATTTCCCGATTAATGAAGACTCTCGTGCTCGTTGTTTGTCTCATCTCCACTCGAGTCTCATTCTTCATGCTTTTGGAAGTTCACGATATATCCTAAATCTTATCGACTAACGTATCTTTGGCATAATTAATAAACGGCCCTAGATTTATGTTAGGATTACCCTTGCCTTTTTAAACATTGAGGACAATGTTTCGTTTTAGTTTGGGGGGGGGTCAATCTTCGATTTGATTTGACTTGCACTTTCATTTGTGTCGTTACTCATGCAACCTCGTTTTTCCTCAAAAATAGCAAAAAATTGAAAATTTTTGAAAAATTTCTAAAGAAATAAATGTTGAAAAGTTGTGAAAAATAGAATAAAGTTTGAATAAGTGTTTTGACACCGTGTCGACTTTCTTGTTGGTGAGAGTAGGAATAATATTTTGACTTGATCGGGCGTGTTGAGCCCTAGCTTGTTCCCTTAACCAATGATGATCACATAAGCTTGTGCTAGTTTTGTACACCAGGAGCTATAAAACGCGAATTCTTCTTTTAGAATCTGCAAGTTCCCGTACATTACTTTATATATGTGCAGCTTAAAAGCTTTCGCTAGTCTTTTACATAAGAAGCTATAAAATGCGAATTCTTTTATTAGAGTTTGCAAGTTTCCGTATTTGATTTTAAAAATGCGTGGCTTGATTATCGGCTAAGTATTCGCGAGTACTCATTATTTGAGAACTTTAAAAAGGCGAAGAGTGAGAAATGATAGTGTTTATTTAGAAGTTAGATGTCATACGTGGAGTAATGGTTTTCTTTAAAGCTCATCGAAGGTACTTGTGGCTTTTTCGTTCCCATCAGCTTGTTTCACCCCATATCTTGTGTATAATAATTAAAGATATTTCGGTTTTAACGAAATTTAGTTCTTTATCTTCTTAAGAGAATCTTTGCTTGAAAAATTGGGTACACATCAAGGATACACCCCATTGTATTGTATTGTGTTGTATTGCGTAGTACGCATGTGGTTTCGGAGCTACCCTAAAGCCCGGTATTCATAAGAGCTAAAGTACTTTGAGACTTCGAATTGAGATCGGACCTTGGATCCTACATTCTAACCCTAGCAGTTGGCGGTAGGTCTTGGATTGAAACCGTGAAGGTTCGGAGTTGAGAAGTTACTAAGGCAAGAAAAGAAAAAGTATGAAAAAAAAAAGAAAAAAAAAAGTGAAAAATCAAAAGAAAGAATAAGGATTTATGTTGAGATTTATGGATTATGAGCTTAAGTGTTAAGACTAAAGTTGGTCGCGCGTGAGGTGCATGTGACGATCCTAGATCGGATGCATGAGGTGCACGTGAAATGTACTCGCCAACTTATGTCTATTTCGATGTATTCCAAAGTCTATGTATGTATCCAGTATCCTTGATGTGGACCTCATTTTTCGTGCAAACCTTCTTAAGAGAAGATGACTAACTACTTAGCGTTGGGATTCTTGGTATCTTTATCGGACTAAATCATATGGAAAACGAGAATATATGAAGCAATTCATTTATCTCACAAAAATAAAATAAATAGATACACTAAGATACGGGAACAAGGGGTTTTTACACAAGTAACTACGATGAGTAGTATTGGCATCTAATTTGTAAATAAATGGTGATCTCGTTCATAAGCTTAGTTTGGGGATTCGTGAAAAATCAAGGATGACGAATTTTATCCTTTGGTCACTATTCTATGAATCGTGTTTCTACTCTAAGACCCTAAAAGTTATTGAAAGATAATGAAAGTCGATACACCGTCACGTGAATAAAGTTGTGAAAAGTTCATAAGTTATAAGTGTAATAAATGGAGGAACATAGAAAATGGTAAAACGAGGCGTTTAAGGGAATAAATGGTTTCGTATCTCTTTCGAACATTTTGCTACTTTTCAAAGTTAAGTAAAAAGAGTTATGAAATTATTTATCTCTAAAGCGTGATTGAATCCCATTGCGTGAGGACACGACAATATCTTAGTTTGGGGGATTTTGATATGTGTTAAATCACATATCATTTGTTTACCAAATAAAGACCAAAAACGACCAAAGCACTAACGAAATGCCAAAGATTTGTTGTTTTTGTGTTTTTACAAGTGTAGGTACGGATATGTGAGATATGGACAAAAATCAAGACAAAAGCAACAAAACGAGCACGAGATTTGGAACGAGTGTCAAAAGCCGGAGTCGAGAAGCATTTTTCATATTTGAGCCTAAAATGTCAGAAGTGGTCCTTGGAATTTCATCAAATTACACATATGATCCTTGTTTAGTTCAAACTACTAAATCCTAAATTCATACACTAAGCCTGGTTCTTAAAATAACCCAATCCCATATTCAGCCCACTAAGCCCAATAGTCCCCAACCCGGTCCAATATTAAAATCAAAATTATATAAAAAATATTACCCTGCCCTCTTTTTCCCTCCACCCATTCTTCCCCAAATCAACCCAAGAACCCTAAAATTACCACAACCAAAATTACTCCACTCCCACAACACTTACCTTCAATTACCACTTCTAGAAGCTATCCCATGTGCGCAGAACGTGTCAGAAGGAGTGTTTAGCTGAATCAGATTACGTGGCAGAGTTCTATTGGATAATACACCTCATTCGTGCCTTGGATTCCGTTTCTAGAAGTTCCTGACACATGGCTGACAAGGACAGAGAGCATTATACCTTCGGATCGCCAAGGTGTACAAATGAAGGCTTCTCATTGGTTCAACCACATCATCACAATTGATCTAAGGGCTCAAAATGTTTAGAAGAAGCACAAAGTTGATCAAGGGCCACGAATTAATCTTCTGGATACTTCTGAAGGCTTTCCTCAATCCTCAGCTATATATACTCCTCACCTCTCACATTTAGAGGCTGTTAGCTTAATTAGGAGTAGTCATAATATAGTGTAGTGTAGGAGTAGAATAAGCTAGCTTATAGTGTATTCAGCCGTTAAACTTGTATCTTTTCAGTTTTGTATTCCAACAGTTCAATCAATGCAATTAAGAATTCAATGAATTTCTAATGAAACTTACTTTTAATCTTTCAATCCATCATTTTATACATTCATAAGCAGTTTTTCAAATTCCATAAGCTCATTTAAGTTTACATTGAGCTTCTGCAAGCTTTCATTAGTTGAATACTACATTGATATCAAGTTGTTCTAGTGATTCAGTCAACAGAAGTCAGATGGTGGATTAGTGATGGTGATTCTGGTTTATTGGTGTAGAGATCATGGTTTTGGTGTTATAAGCCTATCTAAGGATAGGCTTGGATTGGTTTGTATTTGATCACCTATTTCAGTTAGGGATCCTCAATTTGTAAGTGCTAATTTTACAGTTCCTAGCTTAAATCTGTTTTCCATTTGTATTCTCTTATATCTTTGATTCATGAGATTACTGTAATAAGTTGAGTAGTGATAACTGAATGAATTTGAGCCTGCTTGATTCTATTTTGATACATATTAGCTGAAATTGAGTAGTGTACTGTTTAGTTTTAATTGAATTGTGAATCTGAGTTAGAGATTGTTATTACTAAAGTTCATGTTAATTTTGTTCTCAATTAGTGTTAAGTAGGTAAACTTGATCATAAAAATGATAGGTATAAGCTAGAATCTCAGATTAGTAGTGTAATTCATTCATTACAGGACTGTTTGGATCTGCTTGGTTCTTGATGTTCTAGTAGTTACTTTGTCATCATTTTCGTACCAGTAGTCTACTTAGGGTACATTTAGGCTAGTTTAACATCATAATGGTAGATTGATTTACAAAAGTCAAAAGTAGCATTAGGATCTAAAATTTGTTTGTGTTTTGGATAATTGAGTTTGCTGAGTTGGTGATTCAATACAGGTTGTGTTTGTAATAGGGCATTCAGTGTTTAGACATCTCATATTACACCTAAGTAATAGAATTAGAGTAATAAAATTCAGTTTAGTCAAAGCTATAGTACAAATATCCAAATTATAAAGTCAGTACGCGCTTATGAACTGCAATCCTACAAGATTTTAGTTTGCTGAACTTGTGTCTAATTAGAGTTCAATTGACTTCTTAGATTTAGGGCTTTTTGGTTTTCAATGATCTCAGCCATGTAGTGAAGCTTTTGCCCACTTAGCTTATAGTTTGAAGCTTTATTGGTCCTGCTTATTTAGTGCTTAAATTAGGCTTCTTAGCACCCTTTTCTGTCTCATTAGTCGTTAACTGACTTGAATTCTTAAGCTTAATTCTAATGTTTTTTCTGAGCTAATAGAGTAGTTTTGAGCTTGAATAAGTACAATGCATGATCCTTGAGCTTCTGCACTTTGCTATATACATTTGCTTATTTTTGAGCTTATTGCAACTGTTCAATTTACCATTTGTGAGATTCTGTGTGTCCTTTGTACTTTTCTGAGTAAATTTGAGCTTTTCTGAGTTATTCAAATCTGTAAGAGTTTTAGGCATTTCAGATATAAGTGCTTATTAATAAGCACTTATTCCAAACTGCTTATTTCCCAATAGCACTTTCCAGCTTATTTCTCAATTTTTATATTTTTCTTAGATTTCAAATTTATTTTAGATTTCTGTAAAATTCCATATTTTCTGTTCATT
>LBNU01005736.1:17389-39543 GCA_014162995.1 Artemisia annua | reverse complement strand
CAGAGAACGATCAATCCCCCGGTACTTGCCACTACACTATACTACATCGGTCAGGTACACTGCCTGGTGGGGATTTTAAGCTTCTCGAGATTCCTCGAGAGATAAAACGTAGTGCGTAAGCAATCCCTACGCATCATATGGTAACCTGCTTGAACGTCTTGGGAAACATGTAGCCAAGGCATACTAGGCTATTAAGGTAGTATTTAACGCATGAGCCACTGTTTACAATCCCTATGGTTATGTAGTGCATGGCGTAGGAGGAGATAAGAGCTCATAGAATTGGAGAGATATGTATGCCACTCCATGAGTTATTAGGAATACACCCGTCAATTAAAACAAGGTGTGAAAATTCAATAGGTAGAATTGGATAGCTAGCAAGGAGTAACATATCATAGGTAGACATGCTTCACTTCCCTTGTAGAACCCTAGTTTACTTTCCTACACATTAGTTTAAGTAGTAGCTTTTGGGTTAGTTGATTAGCAACTAATTCCGCCCACTCCTTCAAACCCGAGATTTTTACTTGCTTTCCATAAAACAATAAAAATACAAAAATATTCATCCCTCATCTCTAGACCTAGTAGATAAATTTCAATCCTAACGAACACTATTCTTTGAGTTGAACGATCAATCCCCCGTACTTACCACTTCACTATTGATGAGACGAAAAGTGTTACGCTTTTAGGGGGTCATTTAAGCCCTAATTCGTATAAATGTGATCAAATATTGCCCTAAATCGTTCCTTTTATCATTTTAGGCACTTTTGAGAAGAATTCTGGAAAACATGCATATTTGGACGTTTTTGGAGCATAAAAGTGAAGAAAACGGCAAAGTCTCAAAAGATGGTGAAAATACAACCTGACGGCGTCAGAGTCACAAGGTGACGCCGTCAGAAAGCCTTGACAAAAGAGTGGAAACCAATTATCAAATGACGGGCCAGAGAAATTTGAAGAATTAACATCTGACGCCGTCAGGTGTTAGGAAAAGTAGGCCGTCAGGAGTAAAGTTAAAGAGTGACGGCCCAGAAGGTTTTATAAGGTGACGGCGTCAGAAGTGGATCTAGGCCATCCGAGAAACCTAATGGCGGCGAGCTGACGGCGTCAGCCCTTATAACCTGACGCCGTCAGAGTGTAAAATCTATATATAGTTTTCTAATTTTCATTCATTAGTGTGGAACTTTGTGGAGAACTTTTAGGGCAAACCCTAAAGACGAATTTTCTGTACTTTTTAGGGTTTCCAACCCTTGGAACCCTCATGCTTAATTAAAGATAAGTCTTCACTTTAATTCAATCAATATGTCTATGTGTTGGTTGATTATCTCTTTTGCTTGTCTTTTAATTAACATGTGTAGCTAAATTCTCTAGTGTTTGCTTAGATCTAATGAAACCTAACTATTAATTATTGGTTGATTGGTGTGTGTTGTTGTTTGTTGGGATGATTGTTCCATCAATGTTAGGCTCAAGAAAACTGGCCAACCTCCTTTATGGTAACGTGCTTGAACGTCTTGGGAAACATGTAGCCAAGGCATACTAGGCTATTAAGGTAGTATTTAACGCATGAGCCACTGTTTACAATCCCTATGGTTGTGCCGTTGATGCGTGGTTTTGTGACCTTACAACAGGTTTTACCTCTCGAGGGATCTCAAGAGGCTTACAACCCCACCAGGCAGTGTACCTGACCGATGTAGTATAGGATAGTGGTAAGTACGAGGGATTGATCGTTCTCTCACAGGGAATAGTGTTCGTTAGGATAGAAAAGCTAATCTAATAGGTCTAAAGGTGGAGGGAAGATTCTTTTTGTATTTTAATATTTTTATGAAAGCAATTAAAATCTCGGTTTTTAGAGGAACGGCGGAATTAGTTGCTAGTCAACTAACCCAAGTTTACTACTTTTGCAAATTAAAATGAAATAAATATCTAAACTATTGTGGTTGTGAAAACAATATGGAGAAAGTTGTGTTTACTTAGATTTCATTACTCCCTAACTATCTTTTACCGGTTAATTGATATATATGTTACTTGTGTGGATGAAGGGTGTATTCCTAATAACTCATGGAGTGGCATACATATCTCTCCAATTCTGTGAGCTCTTATCTCGGCCTATGCCATGCACGGCACAACCATAGGGGTTGTAAACAGTGGCTCATGCGTTAAATACTACCTTATTAGCCTAGTATGCCTCGACTACATGTTTCCCAAGACGTTCAAGCACGTTACCATAAAGGAGGTTGGCCAGTTTTCTTGAGCCTAACATCGATGAAACAATCATCCCAACAAACAACAACACACACCAATCAACCAATAATTAATAGTTAGGTTTCATTAGATCTAAGCAAACACTAGAGAATTTAGCTACTCATGTTAATTGAAAGACAAGCAAGATAGATAGACAACCAACACATAGACATATTGATTGAATTAAAGTGAAGACTTATCTTTAATTAAGCACTAGGGTTCCAAGGGTTGGAAACCCTAAAAGTCACAGAAAATTCGTCTTTAGGGTTTGCCCTAAAAGTTCTCCACAAAGTTCCACACTAATGAATGAAAATTTGGAAAATATATATAGAAAATAAGTTCGGACGGCGTCAGCTTATAGGGTCTGACGCCGTCACCTCACCGACATTAGGGTTCTCGGACGGCCTAGATCCATTTGGGACGTGGTCAGCTTGTAAATCCTTCTGGGCCGTCTCTCTTTAACTTAACACGTGACGGCCTACTCCTTTTAACACCAGACGCCGTCAGGTATTAAATCTTGAAATCTTTCTGGCCTGTCGTTTGATAATTGAATTCCACTCTTTTGTCATCCTTGCTGACGGCGTCACTTTGTGACTCCTGACGCCGTCACCTTGTAATTTCCAGCTTCTTTGAGACTTTGTCGTTTTCTTCACTTTTATGCTCCAAAAACGTCCAAATATGCATGTTTTCCAGAATTCCTCTCAAAAGTACCTAAAATGACAAAAGGAACGATTTAGGGCAATATTTGATCACATTTATACGAATTAGGGCTTAAATGACCCCCTAAAAGCGTAACACTTTTCGTCTCATCAAATACCCTTACACTTGAGATTTGCTTGTCCTCAAGCAAATGAGCTTTTATTCCAATCAAAATATGAGTTAGGGGTCATTTAGCACGAATATAAAAGTAATTACAACAAATAGTCATTAGACCCTAATCATAATAAGCACGAAAATCATACACTAGCACCTCACAAATAGTGTTTGGATTCTCATATCTCTCAAATGTCATAAAGTTTATATCTCATAAATGGAAACGGAAAATAACACTCACTACCTGTCATAGCAAATAGATTATGTTAGAACCTAAGTTTTTCTACATTTTAGTCAAGTCTCGGTTATTTAAACATTTGTAATAGGTTGCTAAGATTGATTAAATATGTAATGATTAAGTATGAGTCCAATACTCGTCCAACGGGCCTAAAAGCCCAAACACTTAAGAGAAGGGAAGGAGTAGGCGTTGCCCTAGCTCCATCCTATAAATAGGACCTCATATGTAATCCTTTCTCTTGTTGGTTATTTCATAATTCTAAAGAAACTCTTGTACTTTTAATCTTCATATTGATCTAATCAACCAAACTCTATTTCTTATCTCATTTCTATCAAATCAATACTTGTGTTTACAAAATGGTGACCTAACAAGTGGTATCAAACGCCAAATAGTAGGTGTAATCTTTGTTTTTGATTCCAATGACCCAAAAACGTCCTTTTTATTCATATTTTTTGTTAAAAGCTTGCTACTTTCTTGTTTGTTTCGTGTTTTTATCACATCTTTTACATAAAAACTTGTGTTACAAACTCAAACAATCAAAAAAGTTCCAAATTTTTACAAAATTTTTTGATTCGTACGAATTGTACAACTTTTCGAAATCTTTCAAATTTTCTAAAAGTTGTTCAAGTTTGCAACTTTCTTTAAGATTTCATCATTTTAAAGCTAGTTGTATAAGAATCTTGGAATAAAAACGTGTTTTTGGATTGCTTTTATCAAAAACAAAAATCTGCCAAAAAGTTTACTTTTTTCAAAAAATTTAAACCCTAACTTTCGAGATCTTTTGTGACTGCTCCTAAGGTGTTTTTGTTGGTTACTCAGTGCTTTTCTCTCTTGTATAAGAAAGAAAACACTTCGACTCGTTGGATATTTTCGATATTGTATAATTTCGAAAATTTTGTGATTTTTTTCGAAAATTTTGAAGTTTCGAGATCTTTTCTGGTTTATCGAAATCTTTTGATTTTCGAGATCCTTGGAAAACTTTCGAAATCTTTTCATAATTTTCGAGAACTTTTCAAAATACCACAACAGCAAATTTTCTCGAAACTCTGGCAAAAATTTTCTCGATAAAACAATTTTTTCGAAATTTTTTTGAAATTTTCGAAATCTTTGGTACTCTGACTGATTTTTTAAATATTCAACATTTTAAGCTTTGGAAACTTACTTGGGATAGTTTTCGAGAATTGGAGTATTGGCATAACACTTACACCTTCTACAAGATCCATTAACACACACAAGTCATTCATCATGTCTTACCTACCGTACTCAGACAATCCTTATACTCCTCCACTCAGCACAAACCCTATTCTTGTCTTACTCTATGGTAATGAAACAAATCCTCCAATGTTGCTGAATAGAAACTACGTTACCTGGAAACGAAATTTCTTGAAATGGGTTGCTAATCGTCCACAAGCTGATCACAGATGTAGGACCAAACAAGTCCAAATGTAACATTTGAAGTGGGTGAGCAATAGAGTTAACCAACTTAGACCTGCAAGAAGCTCTGTGTTGTTTCCCTTTAAGACAAGCAACACAGGTTTGATCATTTTCAAATCTTTTCTGAGGCAAGCCTCTTACCAAACCATCTTTNTACAAGATCCATTAACACACACAAGTCATTCATCATGTCTTACCTACCGTACTCAGACAATCCTTATACTCCTCCACTCAGCACAAACCCTATTCTTGTCTTACTCTATGGTAATGAAACAAATCCTCCAATGTTGCTGAATAGAAACTACGTTACCTGGAAACGAAATTTCTTGAAATGGGTTGCTAATCGTCCACAAGCTGATCTCGTATTGAAATCCATTCTTCAAGGACCATATCAGATGAAATTCATTGCTGACTCATCAGGATTAATTGAACTACAAACCAGAGACACTTTGACTGGTCATGACCTTGAACAACATGAAGCTGACTACCAAGCAAGTTGGTATATCACTCTCGGTCTACCAAATTCAATCTACTCTACGTTGGATTTTGCTACTTGTGCTCATGATATGTGGAAGCATCTTGAAACCATACATCAGACACACCATGATCGACGAATGCATCGGTTACTCCAGTCATGTTTGCAAAGGAAGTTCATGAAAACCATTCTCCCGGCTCCACCAGTTACGCTTCAAAGTTATCTGGAAGAACATCTGTCTAACCTTGTGCATCTCAGAGATGATTCTTCACCTAAGCATCAGACATCTGGTTCATCTCATGGAAGCTCATACTATCTGAAAGCCTATCTCTCGGCCCTACAGCATGAAGCAGAGTCCACACAAAATGTACTTGATGAAACAGATGATATGATTCTGATGGCTGAAACACATGAACATCAGGTAAGTAATTCAGGTCCAATCTATGACACCGACGACATGTATCAGGCAGATGATTCTTCTCCTTGCCTAATACATGACTTTGGCTCTTCCTCAGTTTCTATTTCAGAAGAGGGACAAGATGTTCAAATTGATTCCTTGTTACCTACACAGGTCGTTAATCAAATGTCCACAGAGGTGTTATTTGATGATAATGATTCAATAAACCCGGTTGTTACATTTGATGACACAATTATACTAACTGAATATGATACCAAGGATCAAATTGAACAACCTGCACCTTTGTCTGACTCAGAATCTGATCTAAGACACTTACTTATGCTCAGTCACAAACAAAATATCCAGTGTCAAACTTTGAATGCGAAGCTGAAAGAAAAGAATGTGGCATTAACTCGGGCACTTGAACACTGTCAAACACAACTAAAACAGTTCAAAAACAAAGCAGATCAAGAAACACGCTTAGAAAATGTTCTTCAAAAGAATAATCATATTCAAAAGAAACTAAGCATGCTTTCTGATTCTACTTTATTTCGTCATTACAAGAATTTCTCTATTGAACTTAAATTGTTGGAAAATGCTATTGACAGAAATACTGAACTTACTGTAGCTACTTTTCAATCACCGGCTGCTAAAGAAAAAAGAGAAATGTTTCTTACACAGTTCTCTCCCAGTGTTCAACGCTTGCAGTTTTATGCTAATAAATGGGAAAATGAACTTAACATGGAAGTCAAAACAATTCTTCATGTCTTTCACGATTCTGAAAAAGAAATTTTCAAACAAAAACGTCGAAATCAATTTTTACAAAAAGAATCTGATCGACTCTTGGAACGTGTTCTTTGTGNAAATGTTTCTTACACAGTTCTCTCCCAGTGTTCAACGCTTGCAGTTTTATGCTAATAAATGGGAAAATGAACTTAACATGGAAGTCAAAACAATTCTTCATGTCTTTCACGATTCTGAAAAAGAAATTTTCAAACAAAAACGTCGAAATCAATTTTTACAAAAAGAATCTGATCGACTCTTGGAACGTGTTCTTTGTGCTGATATAATATCTGTGGTTATGAATTCTCTTTATGAATCTGGTTCTTCTATGCTTGTTAATGATCATTGTGCTGATATAGAGTTGTTAACTAAACAAGTTGAGACATTAAAAGATGAAAACGTTTATCTACGACAACACAATGATGATGTGCAAAACAAACTTTCAAATGAGATTTTCCAACTCAACAAGAACTTGAATGGTGTCAAAACCAAATTCTTGATTTCGAACTGGAATTGCAAAATCTAAAAACTTCAACATCTTTTTAAAAAGAAAATGAGGAATTAAAAAGCCAAATTTTAAAATATGAAAAGGAAATTGCAGAATTGCAAGAGGTTACAGAATTTTGGCAAAAGAGTCGTGATGAATACTTCCGTACTAATAGAAAACTCGACAGCGACATTCAAGACAAAATGCACATGATCATTGAGTTGAAAGAGAAAATACGTAAACTTGAAAAAGGGAAATCTGTGAACACTAAAGTAATTGCACCAGGGATGTACTCATTAGACATAACAAACGTAGCATAACAAACTAAGAAGTCTAACTTGGATCCTTCCACTTCTACAGGACTAGTTGCCACTCCTAGCGTTAGCAGAAACCAGCGTAAACGAATGAAAAGGAAGAATAGGATTTTGCAACGTAAAAGAGAGACACTAGAAGCCACTGAAGTAGAAGAACACCCTAGGACTTTGAATAAAACTCATCCTGCACTAGATTTAGATTCTGATTTGGCAAATTGTAATCCTAATCTTTGTGTAACGAATGATGAACCTTTGAATGTTGATTCTTCTTGTGTGTTTTGTCGTAATAGTATGTTATCTGGTAATCATTCTAAATGTGTTGCTAGTTCTCTTTTATCTCGTTTTAAGAAATGAACATTAGGCAGAAAATCTAGGCCCACTAATGCTTCTAAATCTGTGCTAGGACTTATGCCTAGTGTAGTTTCTAGAAATGATGTAGTCAACCCAGTAGTTGCGAACAATACCTCTAGGGAAAAGCCAACCTTAACCGAATTTGATAAAAAGAAGGCTAAATCTAGTTGGAATTGGCAACGTTGGTTAAAGAGGACACATAATGTTAAATGGATTCCTAAAATGCTTAATATGTGTGCTTCTAACCCAACGGAACCCACAACTTCATTGGTTTCCACCCTTACCATTGTACCATCGTCGTCTCTTTCATGTGATGCAGGTGGTGCAAATTGTTCTTTGGATTGTTGATAGCGGATGCTCCCGACACATGACAAGCAATCTCAAACTGCTTAAGAACTTTGTCTCAAAGTTTATAGGAACTGTCAGATTCGGGAATGATCATTTCGCTGCAATTATGGGGTATGGGGACTACGTCAGTGGGAATATTGAAATTAGTCGTGTTTATTATGTCAAAGGCCTTGTTCGCAATCTCTTTTTAGTTGGTCAATTTTGTGATGGTGATCTGGAAGTTGCATTCAGGGAGAAAACATGCTTTGTTCGTGATCTACAAGGAAATGATCTCATGTCCGGCACACGTGGAAACAGTCTTTATACAATTTCAATGTCCGACATGACCGCTTCCTCTCCCATTTGTCTACTTTCAAAGGCTGAATCGACAAAATCCTGGTTATGGCACCAACGCATGTCACATCTCAACTTCCGAACTATGACTGATCTTGCTCGCCATAAACTAGTAGACGGTCTTCCAAGGTTCCGATATGCAAAAGATCACTTATGTCCCGCTTGTGAACAAGGAAAGAGCAAACGTGCACACCTCAACTCTAAACCAGAACCGAGCACTGATCATGTTCTTCACCTTCTTCATATGGATTTATGTGGAACAATGCGCGTACAAACGATCAATGGGAAACGGTATATTCTTGTGATTCTTGATGACTTCTCCAAATGGACTTGGGTTTACTTTCTTCGAAGCAAAGATCAAGCTCCATCAATGATTATCACCTTTCTCACGAAAATTCAAGTCCAACTGCGCAACACTGTAAGAATCATAAGAACGGACAATGGAACTGAATTCAAAAACCAAACCCTTCGTGATTATTTTGAGAAAGTGGGAATTGAACATCAAACCTCGATTGCACGGACTCCCGAACAGAATGGAGTGGTTGAAAGACGCAACAGAACGTTAGTGGAAGCCGCACGAACGATGCTCATTAATGCTCAATTACCAGATTATCTTTGGGCTGAAGCTGTCTCAACTGCATGTTACACCCAAAATCGTTGTATGATCAATAAACGTCACAAAGTCACACCGTATGAAATTGTTCACAAACGCAAGCCTAACATTCAACACTTTCATGTATTTGGTTCTCTTTGTTATTCGAATAATGATCGTGACAATCTTGGAAAGCTTAAGGCAAAAGCAGACGTCGGTATCTTCATTGGATATTGTGAAAACTCAAAAGGTTTCAGAATCTAAAACCGTCGTACTAGAGAGATTCAGGAGACTATTCATGCTAATTTTGATGAACCCACAGAAATGGCTTCTGAGCAAAATAGCTTAGGACCCGCAATCAACCGTCTAAACCCCACAGATTCTTCAGCTGAACCTTTGTCACTAACTCGTCATGAATTGGAAACTTTGTTCTCTCCTTTGTTCGATGATTCATTTGAGACTCGTGCACCCGATGTATCCACTGATTCCGCTGCTCAACCTGATATTGTTCAAGTACCTGATACAACGGCTACAACATCAAAAACTGTAACACCAGATGCACCCCCAGCTAAATCACCTACATTAGAAGAACAAACCGCTTCCAATACCGACAACCCAACTGAAGATCTGAACCAACAACAAGTACCCGAACCTGCAAATTATGATCCAAATGCGTTCTTCAATCCGTTTGCTCCGAACCCTAACCTTTCTGATATTGCTGAGTCGTCGACACGCAATTTGGAACCAACTAATATGCAGCAGTTCCATAACCCTCACCCTTCAACACATCATTGGACTCGTGATCATCCACTCGTCAACATTATTGGTCATCCAAGAGCTCCAGTCATGACTAGACAAAAACTTCATTCCGATGCCGAACATTGCATTTATGCTCTAACCGTTAGTCAGGAAGAACCTAAGAACATCAAACAGGCTCTCACTTACGACAATTGTATTGAGTCAATGCAAGAGGAATACCAACAATTCAAACGGCTTGAAGTTTGGGAATTAGTTGAACGACCAGATGGAGTTTATGTTATTGGGCTAAAATGGATTTGGAAAAACAAGTTGGACGCAGAAGGCAATGTTATTCATAATAAATCACGCTTGGTTGCTAAAGGATATACTCAAGAGGAAGGAATTGACTTTGAGGAATCTTTCGCACCAGTGGCTAGACTTGAAGCTGTACGGATATTTCTTGCGTACGCCGCTCACAAAAACATGGTCGTCTATCAAATTGATGTGAAAACGGCATTTCTGAATGGAGAATTACGTGAAGAAGTATACGTCAGTCAGCCAGAGGGATTTGTTGACCCAGAGCACCCGAACCATGTCTACAGACTTAAGAAGGCTCTTTACGGTCTCAAACAAGCCCCAAGGGCGTGGTATGATAAACTTACTGCTTTCTTGCTTGCTAACTCTTTTACAAAAGGTTTGCTAGACCCAACTTTGTTTATTCAAAAAAACGGGGAAGATATTTTAATTGTGCAAATATATGTCGATGACATTATTTTTGGCTCAACAAACAAAAAGTACTCAAACGCTTTTGCCAGATTAATGAAACAAAATTTTGAAATGTCAATGATGGGTGAACTTACGTTCTTTTCGGGACTACAAGTTCATCAGTCTCCCCGTGGAATTTTCCTTAATCAGTCCAAATACGCTCTTGAGATTATTAAGAAACATGGCATGTCCAGTTGTGATACTTAAAATACTCGTATGGCCAACTCAACCAAATTAGATGCGGATCCACATGGGAAACCAGTTGACCCCACAAAATACCGAAGTAATATTGGGTCACTGATGTACCTGACCGCTAGCAGGCCAGATATTGTATTTGCTGTATTTATGTGCTCTCGATATCAGTCCAGTCCTACTGAACGTCACCTCAATGAGGCTAAGAGAATCCTTCGATACGTAAAGGGAACCATTCACTTGGGGATCTGGTATCCGAAGTATTCCGGTTTTGAACTAATAGCCTTTTCAGATGCTGATCATGCAGGGTGTGCTGATACACGCAAAAGTACTTCTGTAGGATTGCAGTTTCTTGGAGATAAACTCGTGTCTTGGCAATCAAAGAAGCAGGATTGCACATCACTATCGTCAACAGAAGCTGAATATGTAGCCATGTCTGCCTGTTGTGCACAAGTCATTTGGATGCGTACACAACTAATGGACTACGATTACTTATTCAACAAGATCCCGATGTATTGTGATTCGAAGAGTGCGATAGCGATCTCGTGCAACACGGTTCTGCATTCAAAGTCCAAGCACATTGATCTCCGCTATCACTTCATCAAGGAGCATGTTGAAAAGGGTACAATTGAGTTATATTTTGTGGGTACTGAATACCAACTGGCAGACTTGTTCACAAAACCACTACCCCCGAGAAGGTTTACTGAATTAGTTCACCGGATTGGTATGCGGTGTTTGACTCCGGAGGATCTACAATCTTTTTTTGAAAACAATTAACCGAGTCAAATACCAAAACTATCTTTGTAAATACNAACAAGATCCCGATGTATTGTGATTCGAAGAGTGCGATAGCGATCTCGTGCAACACGGTTCTGCATTCAAAGTCCAAGCACATTGATCTCCGCTATCACTTCATCAAGGAGCATGTTGAAAAGGGTACAATTGAGTTATATTTTGTGGGTACTGAATACCAACTGGCAGACTTGTTCACAAAACCACTACCCCCGAGAAGGTTTACTGAATTAGTTCACCGGATTGGTATGCGGTGTTTGACTCCGGAGGATCTACAATCTTTTTTTGAAAACAATTAACCGAGTCAAATACCAAAACTATCTTTGTAAATACATTTTTCAAAAACAAAATACAAAATAAAAAAAATATTCAAAAAATACAAAAAGATTTTACAAATTTTAAGTGGTTCAAATGCTCGTACACAATCTTCGTCAACACTTTGGTTTAACAAAAATTTTAAAATTTTCACACCAAGTGTTGAGGGGGAGAAAATGTTCTTCAAAATTTCAAAATCTTGAGCAAACATGTGTACTTGCATATTTCTTTGTAGTTATGGTGTTATTTTGCAATGGTGGAACGTCAAAGGTTATCTCGTATCATTTCTTTTTTCCTTTTACTTCTTTATTAGCATTACATGTCATTACCATTAACTGTCGTTTACATTTAACCGTTAAAATACTCTTTAGGACATGTTAATTGGTTAAGTTAGTAGTTAAGGGACTAAAACTGCCAAGTTGTGAAAGTTTCATAAGAATAAACAAAACAAACACCCCCCGTTGTCCTGTTCACAAATTCAAAAAAAAAAAAAAAAAAAAAAAAAAAAAAAAAAAAAAAAAAAAAAAAAAAAAAAAAAAAAAAAAAAAAACAAAAATACCCTCTTATATCAAACGGCTCATAATCAAACTTCAAATCCGTGTTCTTGGTCTCAAAACCGTAAGTGAATTCACGTTCCTTAGCCTAATCTAAGATATGGTTTTCAATTAATTAGATTTTAGATGGCTAGATTTCGTGTAATTTAGAATTTAAGAACTAGGGTTTTCGAAAATCTCGTTCCTTATGTATAAATGTGTTTTAGGTAATGAAATCATAGGGCTTTTGCTTTTAAACGTCTAATAACCATGTCCCTATTGCCTAATTACAACAGTTTACACGTTAGGATTGATTTCGAAAATTTGGGTTTAAGTCGAATTGGGTTTTCTTGATTGAGTGATGTTTTTGTTGATTTTATTGGTGGGATTTATTTGTTTAAGTGTTTAGAACATGCCTATGCTAGTTAATTGTAACAAAACAACAGTGTGCATGATCTAGATAAATTAGGGTTCATGTTCATAATTGGGGCTTTTCGTTTGAGTGTTTTGAGGCTAATTAAATTGTCAAAACATGTTCTAATAAGTGTTAATTGATGTTTACAAGTGTTCTTTTATTTGAATTCACAACAATGCATGATCTAGATAATCTTGTGTCTCGACTGTTTTCGAAATCTTTTGTGTTTTGCCTATTTGTGTTTCTAACTGTTATTTATCAATTTAAATACAGGCTACACTCAAAAGATACAAGGATTTCTCACATAACGTATGACTACAAAAATTTCGAAAGATTCTTGTATAAGAATTTTTTCGAGAAAATTATCGAAATCTTTTCTCTAAAATTTTTTCGAGATCTTTTTAAAATTTCGAGATCTTTTCTTTTTCGAGAAAATCTTGAAGATTTTGAAATATCTCATTAAAATTTTCGAGAAAATTCTATTTCGAGATCTTTTCAAGATTATCGATAAAATATGTATAAATATTTTCGAAATCTTTTGTAATAAAGATTTTCGAAATCTTTTTGTGAATAGTGATTTTTTTCGAAATCTTTCCTTTGGAAATATTTTTACGAAATCTTTTGTCCACAACATTTTTTCGAGATCTTTGTTAGTGCTAGCTTTCGAAAACTTTATTGAACATATTTTCGAGATCATGTTCATCATATTTGTTGAGTGCTCAAGTGTTTGTAAAATTTCGAAAACTTGTATCATTGAATGAACTCTCATGTATATGTATATTGTGAGAATGTTAGTTAATTTGTGATTGTGTTGTTTGAATTAACATGTTACCTTATAACTTGTATGCCTTAAATGAAATATCATCTAATTTACATGTTAAGTAATAATAACATCATTCATCACATAGTAATTAACTGAACCATGATTGCATCAAATATGTCGTTGAATATCAAATGTGAACTCGGACTAATTACTAACACATCTGAATGTTTGATTACATGACATGACACTTTCAGAACACAAATGGCTCAACAAGACGAATCAGTCCCACAACAACAACCGAACCTACCACTACTCACACTTGGTGAATTCCTCCTTCACGACTACAACGTAAAGTTTGACCAGAACAATCTACGCATCGACTTCAACAAACTTAGCATACCAGATGACACATGCAAGATTGTCAAGAATGTTCTTATGGCTCATCCATGCAAACCTCTCCTCACAAAATCTGCATCAGTACCTAGTTTCTACATTCATCAATTTTGGCACTCTGCTCAGGCCAATTTGTACGACAGATCTTTCACCGTCAAGCTGGAACGTCAAGAATACAACATTGACTACGACACTCTTCGTGCAGCTCTCATGATACCAACCTATGATGAATATCATCCGATGCTGACTGAATTGGAAATCTTGGACTATTTCATTGACCTTGGTTATGACGTTGCTGACGATGAACCACTCACACTCTTGTCAAAGTTCAATGTCAAATTTCTGCCTCAACCATGGAGAACCTTCTACATGCTGATTGTCAGATTAATTTCAGGAAGAAGGAGTGCTCATGAGCATCCGTGGCTGGAGCATATGCAAGTATTTTGGGGAATGATGACTAAGACTCCGATCAACTTTGCAGCACCTATAATGAGTGACATCCTCCATCACATTCACACTAGTGACAGAGGTGTCATCCCATTCATCAGATTCACTAANGAAGGAGTGCTCATGAGCATCCGTGGCTGGAGCATATGCAAGTATTTTGGGGAATGATGACTAAGACTCCGATCAACTTTGCAGCACCTATAATGAGTGACATCCTCCATCACATTCACACTAGTGACAGAGGTGTCATCCCATTCATCAGATTCACTAAAATGCTCATTGCTCACTTGATTGAGAAGACTCCAGAATTCCTTAAGAGATTGCTAGACAGAACAGAACCAAGAGAAGCAATGATTGAAGATCCAACGATCTCCTTTGTCAAGTCCATCAGGTTCACTCGAAAGAACAAAGGCATCAGAATTCCTGATTACCTCCTGGATGATGAGATCAGAAAGACTCAGAACTACAGAATCTATGATAAAGCATTCAGGGAAGGGAAAGTTGGTGTCACTGAGAAATAAGATGAACCAGCTTCTATTGTCCGAACCAGAAGCAGAAGGGGTGGCAAGTCAGGCAGTTCTAGCAGTACTACAACTTCAAAACCAACAAAGCCAGCACAAAAGCAACCCACCAGGCCAAGAAGGAAAGCTGCACCCAAGCAGATTCCTCAGCATGAACCGTCAGCCTCTTCATCAGAAACAGAGACTGAATCTGAGTTTGCATCTGAATCAGATGAAGAAGGTGATTATGAAAGAAGGTGAAGAGCACCAGATGACAAGGAAGAACAACTGGATGAAGAAGAAGAGTTTCCAGGGCTTGAACTGACAAAACAATTAAGCAAGGAAACTGCTGGGAAGGAACAAAGAAAAGGTACAAGCCTGACAATCAATGAACCGAGTGGTGATCAAGATGAAGCTGATCAAGAACCTCCTACTATTCCACTGGTTGACAAGCGAAAACTCAAGAGTNTGAATCAGATGAAGAAGGTGATTATGAAAGAAGGTGAAGAGCACCAG
The DNA here is from genome assembly GCA_014162995.1 of Artemisia annua. Classification (NCBI taxonomy): domain Eukaryota; kingdom Viridiplantae; phylum Streptophyta; class Magnoliopsida; order Asterales; family Asteraceae; genus Artemisia; species Artemisia annua. The sequence goes on along the minus strand of LBNU01005736.1, from coordinate 24,377 downwards.
ATGACAAGGAAGAACAACTGGATGAAGAAGAAGAGTTTCCAGGGCTTGAACTGACAAAACAATTAAGCAAGGAAACTGCTGGGAAGGAACAAAGAAAAGGTACAAGCCTGACAATCAATGAACCGAGTGGTGATCAAGATGAAGCTGATCAAGAACCTCCTACTATTCCACTGGTTGACAAGCGAAAACTCAAGAGTATCATTGTCGACACCAGGGGAGATAAGAAGAAGGAAGATAAGGAATTCAGAGAAGCTGCTCGTCTGAATCTTTTACACCAACAACTTCAACAAACAAAGCAAAATCTTCAAGAACAACAGGTTGGCTCAAGTAGCACTGCAGCTCCCCAGACAGAAACCGAACAACGTGATTCAGAAGGGAACATTATTATGCAAGAAGCTACACACGAGAAGGAACAGACTGAGCTCATCATTGACGATTTCGTTGCTCAAACAGAGAAAGAGGACGCATTCAAGAGGAAAGTTCAAGCAGAGACAGAAAGGTTGCTTCGTGGACTAGATCAAGACGAAGAACTTTTTGATACTGACAACCACCTCAACACACCTCCACACTCATCGTCACAAAATCCTCCAATTCCATCAGGTTCACCTCCAAAGGATCCTTCACCACCTCCATCTGAACCAGAGCATGAATCATCATCATCTTCATCATCACATCATTCATCACCACCACCAGCAAAGAAACCATCTAAAGACAAATCAAACAAGAAGAAGAAGGGAGACAAGGCATCATCAACAGCATCTCAATGGATCAAGAGAGCTCTTGATATGGCAAGGAAGAAGAGGAAACAGACACATCAGCCATCTGGAGATCTACAGGACCAAGTACGAAAGCTCTCCAAACAGGTCAAGACTTTGACAACACAAGTCAAAGATCTCCAGAACAACAGTGAGCTTGCTAACAAGTTACTTGGAGCTGACATGGACGAGATGATCAAGACCTACACAGCTGAATATCTGAACGAGAATCTCGCTGCAACTGTGTCTCCGCTCATTGAGCCGATCAACTCTACATTGACCACCAGGATCAAGTATACAATTGAACGTATGCTTGAGTCTACTCCTTTCTACCTCCAAACTAACAAGCCTCACCCAACACCTCAACAACACCCTCAAGGCTCCTCCTTCCAAGCAGAGAACTCCAGCATCTGGGTCAGCACCTAAACAATCAGAGGAACCTTTTGAGCTTCAACAGTTAGATACTCAGGAAGGAACCGAAACAACGATACCTGAATCAGAAATTCCTTCATTTCAAGCTGATCCATCTGACACCACAACTACAAAAGAAAAGAAGAGGTCTTCAAAGAAGCAGAAACTCGTGATTCTGATTGGCTGACTACCATGATCAAGGCATAACCACCACTTGAAGCTGACGAACCATTACCGGGTAATACTTTGCAGATGACTCAGAGTATTATGTCGGGTCTTCAAGTCGAAAAGTTGTCCAAGTCTGAGCTGAAAAGGATCAACCGTGAAGCCATGGATTTCCTCAAGAAAAGATCAGGAAACAAGGTGGAATTGGACTACCACATGGAGAACATAGCCTGTGCACTATCTGGCTCGTTCGACTGGCTCAACCCTGAATCCAACGTCGACAACGAAACGAAGAAACCCTACTTCACCGACTGGACGAAACCTCTACCTCTCCAAGGCTATCCTGAAAAACCAAAGATCCCATTCAGACTATTCTTCAACAATGACTTTCTCTACCTCCAGCATGCACACGATACTTCAAAGGAACGATATGCTTCTTCACTGACACTGTCTATTCCAGCTACCCGATACGAACTACCAGATATTGAAGAGATCGCACCAATCTACTGCAAATCAGTTGTCGAGTACAACAGAGAGGCTCTTCTTGGAATTCAACATTGGCCTGAAAGACGCAGACTCGGCTATACACACAGACTTCATCTAAAGTCGAGTGAAAATGTGAAGTACTCTCAGCGTATCGTTGCAGTAATGGAAATCGTGGAAGAAAGGAGATTTGATTACGCTTTCATGAAAGAAATCATCGTGAAAAGACAAGATGAGAAGCGGTACAAGTTCAATGAAGCAGACTTCCCGGAGCTAAACCGTAATGACATTGAAGATATGTATCTGCTAAAGGTACAAGGAAAGCTGCTCAACTTTGAGAGAGATACTCAGTACAACTTCATCACATCTCTCCTGCTCTACATCAGACGATTGATAGTTCAAGAAAGGGTGGAAGATCTACAGCTGGGAGTCGAAAGTTATCAGAACACCATCAACCTCACTAAACCACAGCTCCTGATTCCAGAAATCTCAGGGATGTCACAATACACTCTCATTCAACAACCGGCATTTGGAGTCACATACCTCAACAGCAAAAACAAGATTCAGTTCATGCGGTTCGATGAGATTCCTAAGTTTTGTGACGTCACACTTCTAAGAGTTCGTGATGGGTTAGCGGAAAGGTTGAATGATGAGAAGAGAAGGCTGAAAGAGGGTCAGGCAACCAGATGGAACGCTAGTGGACGTAGAATGATCAGAAACTTTGTCCACAAGATTGAAGAAAGGCTATATCGTCGACAACAGATCAGAGGGTTGGAAAGCTACATTGGGGTTCGACCATCCTTTCCGATCTTGACATTCAAACGACCTGATCCACAGCTCACTGTCTTCGATGCTTAGCTCTACCACAATTCTTGTGGTATAAACTTTTCAATATCATTTTATAATGTTTGATTTGTAACTACTATGGCTTGTGCACACATAACAGTGTACAACCCGAACTTTGTAAAGAAAGGACCCTGTGGTACGCTTCAGTGCTAAAATCCTAATATAAGGAGCGAAGGCTTCTTACTTTTGAGTAGATTTAATCAAACCTTTCAGTATTTTTCAAATCTGCTCAAAAGACAAGTATTCAACCTCAATAAGGAATCACTTGTTGAGGGGGAGTACTTGAACCAAAACATCATTCTTCAAATCTTAATGTCTTGTTTGATTTCTTCCCATAAGACTCAAAAATGCATATTTTAATCAAAACCGTTTACAAAAACAACATTTGATATGCTATTTTTGAGGGGGAGAAAAAGAAAGTGATTAAAATATGATGTCAAAATGTCTTATCTCATACAAGCTCGACTCAGAATTGACCCACGAATTGACGAAACATCAAATGTCAGTATTCGAAAGGATTTATCCAAGTAGAAAGTACCGTTTCGAGAAACTCTTTTTAGTTGTTTACCATGACGGGTCTAACTTCCTTTTAGGAATGTTAACAACATCAAGTTAGTTATTAGGGCTAGTTATCACCTAAAAGCTGATAATGCATCCCTTTAACTAAACAACGTAAACGTGTCCCTCGGGTACATAACTATTAAGAGTGGATCAATTCAAAAGTGCCGACTCTTCCCGCATGTGCAAAAGTTCTTCAAAATTCATAAGCACATGTGCAGGGGGAGTATTTCATAAGAAATCCAAAACCTCAAAGTGTTAAAAAAAAGTTTTACACTCTAACACACTTTGAGAGATTTTCAATGATTTGGTTCAAAGGCATCAATAGGATAGTTATGGAGTTACAAGGTGACTAAGGATAGGAATAAAACCATCCTATGATCCGCCTAAACCGAAGGGATCTACCTAAGGACATTACCAATAGTTAGAAATTAGAAGTCCTTAGGTATGATATGAAAAAAGGAGTAAAGAATGAAAAGGAGAAAGAAGGGGTTGAAGAATTAAAAAGAAACGTATGAAAAGGGTGAAAAGAAATAGCCCTCCAAATTATCAACCTTCGGTCAGACACCGGGTTCAATTCATATGCTACTGGTTGTTGCTAAGGCAACACCGGTATTGAAGATAAAAGTCGTCATGGACCCAGTGACGCAATGCACCTAAACCTTCTTAGCCACTCAGGCATCTCTCAAAAGATGTTTGTTTCATTCTCACGGGGAACCAGTGTAATCTATCGATTGTCTATTCGAGATGATTGATATTGAAACAGGAGGCCCTCTGCTCCATGCCTCCGCATAGGAAACCAAATGTGCACTTATTGAGTCTAGAGCCACGAGATAACATCAAAGATCTCTTAGGAACACAAAATTCTTCCACACTAAGTGTCTTACATCATAGGACACTGAGTGTAAATTATCGAGTCCTTCGCAGATCTTAGCAATCTGCCTTGAACGTTTATGAGGGAAGTACTTAGGTATTTCTCGAATGATTGAACGGAAATCCTGCCAGGGTCAACATCAAACAGCCCTGACAATAGGTCACTTCGGTGATTCCTTGTGGATTACGCTTGGTGTGTTCGATGGATTTTAAACGGTCTACATTCGTGGGGTGATCTCCAGCGACTCACCTAATCGTGGGTGTACTTATGTATGTCTGTGTTAGCCCTCTAGGGGGTATCCTATTAGGAACGGCCTTGGTAAGGATTGAAAGGAGTCTTCACACTACGCTCTTGACGAATTCTAACTCCGAACCTGTAAGTACCGGATGTTTTATTGCTAACTGTTTTATTTCAGGTACAACGTCCATCCCGAACACCGGCTTCCACATGCTCATACTTACATCTTAACATTATGAAAGCTCTCATGAAAGATCGAAGCAACATGAATGCCAAAGGTAGATTCCATGCCAAAAGAATCTACAAAAGTGATAAAGACAAACGATCTTAAGCAATACACTGTCTAAAGAAGGATTCTACGTTAACACAAAGAATCTTCACATAAGATAAGAGAGCTCCTCACTTGTGAAAGTCTTCAACGTCAAAGATGTATGAGCATGTCGGAATGATGCAGAACCACTGGAGTCTAAGAGAGTGACGAATGGCAGATTACCACATCAGATGATCACTATTCCATCAAGCAAAGACAAAGATCAAAGAATGATGAATCTTATCTACTTAATCATCTTGAGGACGTCTAAAGCCATGAATGCCACAACAAAAGTCAAAGTACCAAGGTCCAGCAACCTCAAATGACCGTGACTAAACATCACTTCTTCAACAACCGATCCTTAGGGGGAGATTGTTAGAACCTAAGTTTTTCTACATTTTAGTCAAGTCTCGATTATTTCAACATTTGTAATAGGTTGCTAAGATTGATTAAATATGTAATGATTAAGGATGAGTCCAATACTCGTCCAACGGGCTTAAAAGCCCAAACACTTGAGAGAAGGGAAGGAGTAGGCGTTGTCCTAGCTCCATCCTATAAATAGGACCTCATATGTAATCCTTTCTCTTGTTGGTTATTTCATAATTCTAAAGAAACTCTTGCACTTTTAATCTTCATATTGATCTAATCAGCCAAACTCTATTTCTCATCTCATTTCTATCAAATCAATACTTGTGTTTACAAAATGGTGACCTAACAGATTACCATAGGCTTGGGAAAGGATCAATTACTCCTCCACTAGGCGTAAGCACCTAAGATAAACTATCAAAGAGGGCTTTATAAAGGGTTGTAACGTAAGGTGTAGGGATATGATAACACGGTTTGGTTGGAATAAGGGGTATTTAGTGGTGGCAAGTTAATTACCATGATCAAATACATGCACTCTACATCGTTGCTTAAGTCAAGACTCGACTCGATCTTAGTCTAAAAATGAAATAACAAAGAACTAAAAAGAACGTAAAAGGAAACGGGATGGTAGTCCGCATGTTTTTCTTTTTTTTCATATTTTTTTTGTATTTTTCTTGATTTTTTCGATTTTTTTTTTAATTATACACTCTTGCCCTACCATCCAAAATAATACATCATAGGGGAGTTGCATTCCCCTTACACTTGAATCTTTACATAACTTTACAATCACTATTCTAATGACTCGAATTAGAATAATCAAAAAACTTGGAGTACTTTTAAAATATTTAGCACGTATGGGGGTAATAATGTTGCTCTTCCCCATTACTCCATTACAGTAGTACTTTACCCATGAGTCCCAATCGTCCCAAAACAATATGTACAAGGATATGACTTAACTTAGCAACCATGTAATTGACCGGATAATTAACTAAGGGTTTAACAAATGTTTTCACAATAATGCACCAAAGGTGGATGCATACAAGGTAGGCTAAGGCGATTTGGGTGTACATTTAGTGGGGTGTAACAAATTCTCACTTTGAGTAAGATGCTCAAAGGTCGAAACGAAAGGATAGGCTCGGAGGAGTGTACTAGGGGTATCGTGTACCAAAAGTGGATACAACGCAAAGGGTGTGGGAGAATTACTTGACCAATGTAGCCAACGTAATTATAACAAAAGCACGGGTGTAAAACAATGGGTTAATCCTAATGCCTCTTAACATGTAGTAAATCTTAACTACAAGAATGTAGTCTCACTTGTGGATTTGAGATGGTCCTAACGCAAGTTCTAGAATCTAAATGCTACCGGTACTCACATCATAGCACCAAAGATGGATGCTTTTCCTACCAATTCTAGGGGCGAACCTCACATATTTGGGGTGGAAAATTTTTTAGTGGTACGGTTTTGTGCTAGTCATACAATTTCCTATCCATGAGACGCTCATTAAGATCAAGGTTTCACTTCTAGATGTTGTAAAAAATTTTAAATTGGCGCTAAAATTGCCCTAACAAACATTTCTCTTGGTTTTATTACAAATTTACTATCAAACAAAGCAAATCATCAGGCGTAGGTGTATTCTCAACGGTGCTTTCATTTACCCCCCTTACACTTAAACCGAACATTGTCCCCAATGTTTAAATAAAAGACGTAAAAGTAAATAAGATGAAAGAATGAAATCAAATACTCCCCTGAATCGTTTGTGGTGGATAGTAAAGTAACATGGTTAGATCTTCTTCCAAGAGAGACGAACGTTCAAAGCTTCCCTTCCAAAATAATAAACGTCTTCTTGTCCAAAATAACCTGTTAATCCTGAAAAAGATAAAGGCCAACCTCGCGTAAAATCGGCGGTATAATCTATATAATAAGATATAATGCTTGTGGAATAAATATATTGCAGAATTCCTGGAGATTATAAGTTAAAGAAT